>PVJS01007866.1:0-54770 GCA_004027185.1 Glis glis
CCAGGGATTGAACCCAGGGGCGTTCTACCTCCGAGCTACACCCCCGGCTCTATTTTTTTTTATACTTTATTTTGAAACCGGGTCTCACAAAGTTGCGGAGGGCTTCACTAAGTAGGGAGAGAGAGAGAGAGAGAGGGCCTCACTAAGTAGCTGAGGCTGGCCGCGAACCTGCGATCCTCCTGTCTCAGTCTCCCAAGTACTGGGATTACAAGCATGCGCCACCATGCCTGGCTCAAAATTTAGCATAATTTAGATTAAAAAATTTTAAGTTGCTAACATTTATCCCATGGGAAAATCATTATCAGCTCTATACTCCAACTACTTCATGTCATTCTCTGCTACCTTCTATGAGTTGAATCAGAATTTGTATTAAAGTCTTCATGATATGTGGCTAGAATCAGTGATATGTAATTCAACCTCTAATTCCAACATGTGATGGTGACTAAATCCACTACAGTGATAAGAAGAAATGAGGTGTTCCTTTCAGGGTTGACTTGTCTAACCAGGCAGACAGTTGACTATATGCTTCCAACATTGAAAATATTTTTTTAATTTTTCAGTTAATTATGTTTTCTTAGTAAATCTCTTACAGAAGTCTCTACCTCAGGCACTGAGTGTTGTGATATGACTAGCATATCGATACTGAAAAACTTAGCTAGGACTTCCAACTTTTTAAGAAAATCGAAATGTAAAATTCATCTGTTAACCAGGAATCAAATGTCATGTGGCGCGCAGTTTGGATATTGCACGAACAGCTAAGGAATTACCTGTTTTAGTGCCAAAGATGATTCATGACTGATTTTGTCCTGTACAGTTTATGTAAAACTTTCATGGTGGAGACAGGCTCTGTGCTCAAGGCCTTGTCTCTGGGCAGATTTTGTCACTTCCAAATACAATTTAGAAAATTAAAAAAAAAGAATTTGTATTAATAGCACCGACAAATTTACCTCTCTAAGTTACATGTTTTTGATATAAATATCTGAAGAAATAATTATGTATGTTATATATGTACATGCAATAATTTTATTTGTTTGTTTATTTATTTATTTATTTATTTATTTATTTTTTGCGGTACTGGGGATTGAACCCGGGCCAGGAACATTCTATCTCCAAGCTACACTCCCGGCTTTATTTTATTATTTATTTTGAAACAAGGTCTCACTAAGTTGCTAATGGCCTCACTAAGTTGCTGAGGCTGGCTGCGAACCTGCGATCCTCCTATCTCAGCCTCCCAAGTATTTGGATTATAAGCATGTGCCACCATGTTTGGCTGCAATAATTTTAGGTACACTTTTAATTCTACTCAAAGGTATTTGAAAGACATTTTAAAAGAAGCCATTAATTTTGTAGACCCTCATAATGATACATTATAAGTATAATTATTCTTTTATGAAACTTCTAAAATAGATATTTTCAAGATAGAATTTCATTGAAATATGAATCACAAACTTGGCCTATCTCTTAAATAATTATCTTAAAATGTGGCTTTATTCTAGGCTAGAACAATTCTTTGCACTAACTCTGATGATAGTGAAGTCAAGGTCAGATTTTAATTGCTGTGTACAATCTAGTTTTCTGTCCAATAAATATCCTTTTATACCTACGAAGTTTTGTAATGATCGCGAAGTTACCCAGGTGGCAATACAAGAATCAATAAATGTATTTCCTTTCCTTCTATCGGGACAACAGCTCAAAGGATGAGCTAATGAGGACAAATTAACTCAGCTCTTAAATTAATTACCTGCAAATATAATTCTCATTTTAGAGTAATAGTGCCTGTCACCCGCAGTCATTAAGGCACAGTAATTGGTATAATATTTTGAAAAAATGAAATGATAAATACTCATTTTCTTTAACTCATGATGGTGTTTGGCTTCATAACCACTAAATCACTGGGTTTTAGTATACCAGAGAAAGAGCGATAATGGCTATAGAAATAAATTTATTGCTTAGTTTTTAGCTGCCAATTTTGACATTCTAATCCTATCCTATCATTACAGGCTTATCATTAAGGCTTTGATAGAGAGAAAATAGCCTCATCCAATTCTAAGAATTTACTTTTACATATCAAGAGATGATCCCAGTGAACTCAAATAGAAACTTTTACTGAGTCAGATCCTACTTACTCTTTGTTTCTTAATAACCACATTCCAGTTTTGTGTAGGGTAGCCTCCAACTCTGTCCCAGACAGTAAACTGCCATTGGTTTGAGCCAACCATGACAACTGCTTTCCTGTGAACCAAGTGCACATTTTCTCAGTTCCTGGAAAATTAGTGATATAAGCCAGTTCCAGTGATATTTAAGGGATGTTTGTGACTTCTAAGAAAAGGGTTTTTTCCAAGTAAAAGGACAGTCCTCTTTTTTTTTTTCTTTCTTTTGTGGTACTGGTTGAACCCAGGGGCATTCTAACTTAGAGCTATACCCTTTTTATTTTTTTATTTTGAGACAGGGTCTTGCTAGCTTGCTCAGAGTGTCGCTATGTTGCTGAAGCTGTCCTTGAACCCACAATCCTCCTGTCTCAGCTTCCTGAGTACTGGGATTACAGGCATGCACCACCATGCCTAGTAGAAGAGTCCTATGTCCTAACAACTCAGGTATCCTGCTTTGGACTGTACTGTGTATTAAACTTTCATAATGAAATAATATACTTAAAGCATAATGTTGACACAGACTGATGCAGACCAGAGGACAAAGGGGCATGCCAGCAAGGGCCAACCTACAGAATTACGAGGGAAGAAACCTTTATTTGTTTTAAGTCACCATTACATGTATTTCCATTAGCAGTCGCTTAAGCTATTTCCAATGTAAAGACCCCAAAACATGGAATTCAATATTATAGAGAAAAGCAAGCAAGAACCACCTTCCATATACCAAGCTCTGGCTTATTCAAGGGGAGGTTGTAGAAAAAACTATCTTTATCAAGAAAAGTCACTGACAGGATTAGAGCCCTAATTTTCTCCCATGTTACTTGCTAATTATTTTACTCCAGCCAAAGGGAGTAATAAAAGTGGGGAAGTTTGTTAAGACTATCCCCCCAAAATGATTGAATTGCTCAGGGCACAACTTCTTACGCTAAGAGCTTTAAGAATGGCAAGAGCACAAAACCCAGTGAACACAAGAGTAATAATAACAGATAAATCAGGCTTGTAGACTATATACCCAGACAAGGCATTTGGCTTCACATCTCTAAATTGACCACATGCAAATATTTGGGAATCTCAACAAATGAGAAAACACACTGCTCTAAACTCTTTAAGTTTGTACCACAAACGAATGTAAATATCCATATCCTGAAATTATTCTGAGTCTCCAAATCTGCACCATTAAGTGAGAAAACTGGATCTGACCCAAATATACCATCCTTTACAATTGACAATTCATTGGAGGACAATGAACCAAGGATCCTGTCCTCCCCTATAGTGGTTTCCAAACCAATTGTCAGATTCTCAGGAACAAAGTTAGCCCACAAGCAACCCAGATCAGCTGAAGTTAAAAAAAAAAAGACTTGAAAGTTTTAATGATGGTCTCAGCACTAGTTGCAGTAACGAGGGCTATAATTTAGTTTGCTCACTCATTTTATCGTGTTTCTCAGGATAGATTGGCCGATGTTTTCTCTAATGAGCTAAATACAGTAAATATTTTAGGTTTCGTGGGTTTGGGTTGCCTACTGTGTGAACCACACCTTTTTCTTTCATCTCTCCCTTGACTCTTTAAATGTACATAAGCTATTGCTCAGCAACGTACAAAAACAGGCTCAGAGAATGGACTTACCCATAGGCCTAATTTGATGACCCTTGATTGAGAGGATTGCAAGTAGCCACAGCCTTAAAGAACTGGATACTCTCCCTCTTTTCAGGGAAAACAGCCAGGTATCTTACTTCACAGTGGCAGCCCAATATCCTAAGAGTGCCGAGCAGATCTTAGTTATGCAAATGGTAGACTGAACCAGGTTCAGCTTGTGTTTAAGTCCAGAGTCATGCATCAGTACTCTCTGGCCAGAGTTGGCGTCCAAAAGGGCAATACTCATCCAGTCTTGTGGAGCTGAGTTGCTGTTTTTCCTGTAGCTGTTGCTACTGACGTGCATTCACTGCTATTTTTGCAAGTCAACAATGCTACACCTTATGTGCAGTTTGTTATTCTCACTGAGAACCTTCTTGTCGTTTCAGTGAAGAAATTTTACAAGACTTGTTAATTTTTATTGATGCTATGGCTAGCTCTATATCAGACTCTAAGATTCCCTTTTTCCCTTCCTCATTTTCTTATTACTGTTTCTGTGGTTTTGATTCTTCCTTGGTTAATTATTATCACATAAGCATATCCCTTAGGATTTTCTAGAATATTACATAAAGCACAGCCCAAAGGATCCCTGATGGATTCAAAGTCACAGTGAAGAGAAGAACAAGGGTTTACTCAATCGATAAAACCAACCTGCTGAAGAGCAGAAGCCGGAAGTGGGAAGAAAGGGCAGGAGATCGGAAGCCAGCATCCTCAGCTCATCCCACTCCCCTTCTAGATAGTTAATGTGGGAGGAAGTAGAAAGGCATAAATTGTCTTGGAGGAAAGTCAGCAAAATAGGGCTTGAAAGTGTCACAATTTTGATTTCTGGAAGAAAACTGCCTCGCATATTTCTCAGCGTGATGATGTAGAAATCAAATATGATGTGTTTGGGAGAACATCCTGACATGGACCGTTTTTTTTTTCCATTTCTCTTTTTGCAACTTGCCTGAAAAACTATAGTCAGATATTTGTGAATGCTCGTCAGGTGAATCTCAGAAGACAGCACCACTAGTTGCCTCACAGGGTAAACTGTGTAAGGGACAATGAGTGCTTCAGTCAAAGTGGCCTTCCAGCTTCAACCAGGAGCAATTGTGAAGACGAAAGAATGTTTACAGTGGCCATTGTTCTTCATACACGCCAGGACCAAATGCTTTTAAAAGCACCATGCTTCAGTTTTGATTATGTGATACATATTTGGACAATGAGAGTATTTGGGGAAGATTTACGACTTATAAATATTCCCCAGTGTTGGAAAAGTGACATTATTTCATATTCAGTATTAAAAAACTTATTGGAATAAATTTGAAACCATAACTTTAATTTTTTCTATCTTGCTGTTCATTCAATTTTTAAAATACCAAAAATGCGAGGCTAGGTGGCAGCACATGCCTATAATCCCAGTACTTGTGAGGCTGAGAAAGGAGGATTGCAGGTTCTAGACCAATATCAGCAACTTAGTGAGACCCTCAGCAACTTAGTGAGATCCTCTTTAAAAACAAACAAACAAACAAACAAAAAGATAAAATAGTGCTGGGAGTCTAGCTCAGAGGTAGACTGTCAATCCCCAGAATACCCCCAAAATTCCAGAATGCATTATTAATTTCTATTTTATTCTAGTTGCTCCTTGACCTGCAATGGTGTTATCTCCTGATAAACACATCTAAGTTGAAAATACTATTAGGTCAAAAGTGTATTTAATACAACTAACCTACCCACATCATAGCTAGCACAGTAAGTACACGGTATATGAGTGGGTTTAAACATGTGATTGATCTAAGGCTCATTGCTGCTGCCCAACCTTACAAAATAGTATCATACCATATATGCCCAGCCCAGGAAGAGAGGAAAATTTTCATTTGATGTATGATTTCAGCTAGGCATGGTGGTGCATGCCTGTAATCCCAGTACTTGGGAAGCTGAGACAGGAGAATTGCAGGTTCAAGGACAGCCTCAGCAAATTGTGAGACTCTCATGAACCTAGCAAGACCCTGTGTCAAAATAAAATAGGGCTGGGGGTATAGCTCAGAGATAGAATGCCCCTGGGTTCAATCCCCAGTACCACAAAATAAATAAATAAATAAAAATGAAGTATGGTTTCTATTGAAAACATTCATAAAGTAAAAAAATTGTAAGTCAAACCATCTTAAGACAAGGACCATTTGTATTGTGTATTTATGTGGTTTTATTCATTCTTTTCTTTTCCTTTTATTTTTTGTGATATTGGAGTTGAACCCAAGAACATTCTACTTCTGAGCACTATCATTTTTTTTTTTAATTTTGAACCAGGGTCTATTTGCTGAGGGCCTCATTAAATTGCTGAGACTGGCCTCGAACCTGCCGAACCTGCGATCCTCCTGTCTCAGTCTCCCAAGTACTGAGATTACAAGCATGTGCTACTGCGTCTGGCTTTTAATATCATTTATGTTCGATTTAGACAGAATGTGTTGAGTTATCAGCAGAGCAAGTGGCAGGATGAAACCTCCCAAGGTCGATGAGAGACGAGTGTACATTTCTGAGTTACTCAACACAAGACAGTTTTAAAAGGTGTAGAAGTTATGAATGAATAAAGTATGGTCTAGAAGGTATAATAATTTTTGTGAAGTGCAGCTAAGAATGTCTCTTTCTATAATAGCTATTGAATTTACAAACACAATTAAGGAGAACTACCAGGCTCATGCATCAATTGGACCTGAAGCCTTTACTGAAAACTCCCATTAGTGTCAAAAGCAAGAAATAAGAGCAAGTTTTACTAACACTGTTAGATTTCCCATTTCCTAGCATAAGGAAGGAATGCAATGAACTTTCTATTGAATACGGCCATATGATAGTTTTTTAACAAATTATTATAGATGTAGTCTACCTGGAATGTTTACTTATTTGGAATTCACTTATTCATAAAAAATACACCATACCTAAGAGGAAAAAATAAGCATGGCACAAAAGTTAGGAAATAGTCTGAATATAATTATTATTTTTATTTGTTCATGTTACCCTGTTTTCCTACTTAAAAAACTCATTTAAAGAGATTTTATTAATTTTTTTTTCTTTTTTGCGGTACCGGGGATTGAACCCAGGGGCGTTTTACCTCCGAGCTACACCCCCGGCCCTATTTTTTATACTTTACTTTGAAACCGGGTCTCACAAAGTTGTGGAGGGCCTCACTAAGTAGCTGAGGCTGGCTGCGAACCCGGATCCTCCGGTCTCAGCCTCCCAAGTACTGGGATTATTGTTAAATCATTGATGAAATTAGATTTTTCTGTCACAATACTTGAATTTGTAGAATTGGGTTGGGGGAAAGAAATTGAAAATGAACTGAAATGTTATGAAGTTTTAATACATAAAGCTAACTGAGAAACATAAATAATCTGAAATAGAGAAAATTAATTCTATTATATGTAATATATAATGAGGGAACTTCTTTGATTTTTTGTAAGTGTATACAGTAGTTCATAATGAGAGCTGAGAAATGCCAAATAGATATTTACATTATATGACATTAATTTACTTAAATGAACATAAGTTTTATTGTGTTTGTTAAAAAAAGTTATTGTTTACTTGCTAAATAAAATAGTGTCTCGAGGAAGCTTCAGTGTTAAAATAGGCTTGTTAGTGACTTATTTAGCATTAACAAAAGTTTGTAAAATTAAGAAAAAACTTCCTTTTCTAAATTTTTTAAACTTTCATTTGAAATAGTTTGTTCTTTTGAACAATTTCATTTTATCATTAATACTTCAATTTTATGATATTTTACTTAGCATACTATTTATATGATATAAAAGTTTTATAGCATTTCATGACTGGCATTAAAAGCAATGATGAATTTGAAGAATCTAAAATAAAATGAGTCTTGATTTTTTCCAGTAATGAGATAAAATAACATCATATTATATGTCAAGTCCCTTGAAATAAAGGCTTATTTTTTTTCTATGATCTCTCTTTTCTTATCTTTTCTCTTTCTTTCTTTCCTTCTTTCCTTCCTTTCTTTTTTGGAGGTACTGGGGATTGAACCCAGGGGTATTCTACTTCTGAGCTAAATCCCCAGCCATTTTTTTTTATTTTTTGTTTTGAAACAGGGTCTCTATAATTTGCTGAGAGTCTCACTAAATTGCTGAGGCTGGATTCAAACCTGCGATCCTCCTGTCTCAGCCTCCCTAGTACTGGGATTACAGGCATGGACAAACATGCCCAGCTTCTATGACTTATCAGGGATGAGCTTGTGATATGTCTACAGAGGAACACTACTTATATGCTTTTTTGTGTCTTGGCACATTTTATCTGTTCCTTTAAATTTCCTAAAATATGAATGTGCCTGCATATAAAATAAAATGTGTATGTGCTGAGGACCTGTGCCTGGAGTTGTAAGGTTGAGAAGTTTTCATCAGCTTCTCTCTGCCCCCACATCCAGCCTGGTTTCTCAGCTGGCCTTCCAGGACCTCTCAGCCTGGTCGCATCTTTGACTGAAAACAAGATCTTATAAACCTCCGACAGTTACTCTGGTTTCCCCTTTATCTCTCATTCGTGTTTCCTCTCTCTCACTCTCTGACATGCAAAGACACATTCCTATTATAGAAATTGCATTACACATGAGGTAGCTACTATGGTATCGATCTAGAAATATTTTCCAACTGTTCCTTATCCTTCCTTCGTGGAAAAAGTTCTCTTCCCGGCCATACTTTACCTCTGTTCTTGAACATCGCAGATGGTACTAGAATGAACCCTATGAGAGTGTCAGCATGCTATCATTTTTAACCTAAAAAAAAGACAATAAAAATAGAGCTACCATATGATCCAGCAATACCACTTGTGGGTATATATCCAAGGGAAATGTAATTAGTATGCCTGAGGGACATTTGTACTTTCTTGTTTATGTGGAAAGTGAAATAGTTGCTGTCATAGCAGTTGAGAGGGGAATGATGGTTACCATAGACTGGGGAGAGAGAAGCCGGGCACTCAATGGGTACTCTGTTAGAGTTAGATAGAAGTACGAGGTTCTGGTATGCTGTTGCATAATATGGCCACTATAAATAATAATGTACTGCATTTTATAATGTGGTACTGGGGATTGAACCTAGGGGCATTCTACCTCTGATCTATACCCCCAGCCCTATTTTATTTTATTTTTTATTTTGAAACAGGGTCTTGATAGGTTGCAGAAGTCCTCACTACATTGCTGAGGCTAGCCTCGAGCCTACGATCCTCCTGTGTCAGCCTTCCAAGTACCAGGATTGCAGGTGTGCACCACTCTGCCAGGCTAATGT
The DNA here is from genome assembly GCA_004027185.1 of Glis glis. Taxonomy (NCBI): domain Eukaryota; kingdom Metazoa; phylum Chordata; class Mammalia; order Rodentia; family Gliridae; genus Glis; species Glis glis. The sequence continues at coordinate 9,036 of PVJS01007866.1, forward strand.
ACTATACATTTTAAAAAGCTAGATGAGCCGGGCGTGGTGGCGCACGCTTGTAATCCCAGTACTTTGGGAGGCGGAGACCGGAGGATCTGGGTTCGTGGCCAGCCTCAGCTCTCTCTCTCTTTTTCTCTCCCTGTCTCTCTCTCTCTCTCTACTTAGTGAGGCCCTCTGCAACTTCGTGAGACCCAGTTTCAAAATAAAGTATAAAAAATAGGGCTGGGGGTGTAGCTCGGAGGTAGAACACCCCCGCGTTCAATCCCCGGTACTGCAAAATAAATAAATAAATAAATAAAAAATAAAAAAATAAAAAGCTAGATGAAAGGATTTTGCTTGTGTTCACCATAAAGAAATGATAAGCATTTGAAGATGTGGATATGTTTTTCCTGATTTAAGCATTATATAATGAGGTCAAGAACATAGTGCAGTGTAGAGCACTTGTCTAGCAGGCATGAGGCCCTGGGTTCTATCCCCAGCACGGCAAAAATATAAATACATGTATACATACGTTATGCAATGTATACATCTATTGAAATGTCACAAAGTATTCCAAAAGATATACAGATTTTGTTTTTACATATCAGCTAAAGTAAATTTAATTTAAGAAATGTCATTACAATCCTTTTTTTAAATGCGAAATTTTATATAGAAATCTAGTGGATTAAAAAAAGTGGATTTTTTTTTTTTCTTATGGAAAATGGTTCGCTGCATCCAGATTCTCTCTCTGGTTTCCCTTTGCACCTCAAATCAGGGTCATTAAGATTGTTCTGGGGTTCAAGATTCAAGACTCATTTTGCTGAAGTAGTAAAAAATAATTTTACCATCTGTGGGATATTGGTTAGAATATAGTGAAAACCGAAACTGAGTACACTCTTTTAAGATACCGGCATGTGCAGTGGCCAGGGACACCAAGTAGTATCTGCCGATTCTGGCAACTTTATAAAGTGAAATTTCATACTATAAAAATCCCAAGTCTTCAAATAAGATTAGGTTTCTTTCCTCTCTAAATACGAGGGTTTACAAAATCTGTCAAACATACTTTTGGTATGAAGCCCACGAATGACTCCTCTTGTGATACTAATTTTCAGTAGTGCACCTTATTAATCCTTAAATAATTTAAAGATCACTATTTAAAATCAAACTTTGTATTCTATCCTCCCCATACAAATAATATAAAAAAGGCAGCCATCATATTTATAAGCAAGAAGTCCTTAATATCACTATCATAATATCACTGTTACAATAGTATTCTTAAGTTATATATACTTTGTATTAACATTAGCTCAAATAAATATTAGAATCTATAGTTTAATGAAAACAAAGAGAAAAAATAGCATTTATCAGTGAAGTTTTATTCCAAGAATATACACTAAATTATGTACAATTAATTTTCAGATAATTCTTTCATGCTATTATAATATCATGAAGTACTTAAAACAACGAATAGATGTAATCAGAATTTTTACTGCAATGCCCATGTTTTAATGCAACATAAGAACATACAAGGTGCAGTATTGATTTTTAACTTCTCTACTCATTAACCTTGAGATGTTTCACAGGTCAAAACCTCAAATTTGTACTTGGTGGTGCCCAAAGATTTATTCCTTCCATTATTTATGCACTTGGTAGTGAACTTAGGCTAATGTACTTTCAATAAAGAGACAGCAAATGTAAAGAATTTTCTATTAGTTAACAAAATGTGCTTCAATCATTTAAGAGGGTAAAATTTCCCATCTTAACACAAATTCTCTTTTCCCCTTTAAGTATATAATTATCTATTTATTTAAGTAATGATGACCTAGAGTTGCTATTTCCTGGCAGGAAAAAATAATCGAATTAGTACCTGCTGGGAAAACTCTATCCAGAGGTCACTAAAACTATTATAAACCATAAATATATGAAAAGATATAATATGAAGAGAAATTTAACTATTATATTTCATAGATTCCAAGACTTTTAAAGGAGGCGAAGGGGATGTGGTAAGTTTTCCCCATGTTGGTTAAAACATAGTTTCAAATAATTGCCATTGTATTGACACCATTTTAGTAATGCCATTTTATTTTAGTAACTTTCTATTAATTTGTTGCCAGCAGGGAAATTTTAATCATGCTTCAAATATTGTTTCATTTCAAAATAAGTACTTATAATATGTTCCCCTTTAGAAGAAGAAAGAATTTAATACATCAGTTATTAAAATAAAATCTAAAGCTATATTTTTCTGAAAGATCAGCATTTGATTTTGTGGTATGTCATTTTTAACAAAACCTAAATAATTAATGGAAAATTTTGTTTTTACATGTATGTTTGGGAGGCCATTATGAGTGATACATGCAAACTTAATCTATAACCCTAAAACTGATTTTATTTTGTATTTTGATACTGGGGATTGAACCCAGGGCCACTCTACTTCCAAGCTACACCCCCAGCCCCATTTTATTTTTCTGAAACAGGGTCTCACTAGGTTGATGAGAGTCTCACTCCTTGCTGAGACTGTCCTCAAACCTGCGATCCTGCTGTCTCAGCCTCCCAAGTACTGGGATTACAGATGTGCATCACCATGCCTAGCTCCTAAAATTGATTTAAGTAAACTGATTTTTATTTCTAATTTGATATTTATCATCTACAAACCATCTGCCTTTATCTGTGCACTCAGAGAGAGAAATTGTAAAACTTTTAAGCAGCTAAATAATTGACTTATTTTCATTAGGAACTAAGAAACATCAAGAAATAGTACTACTTCAAAATTCCAAAATAGTTATAATACTAAAATTTAAAAAATACTAATAAAAGTGAAAAGGACTGAGGAAAATTATTCTATTTGTCTCTGTACTCTTTTTTTCATAGGTGAGCTCAATTTCCAGCCCTGTTTCTCTTCCTCTATATATTTTATGGGCATTTCTAGCATTATTTCAGAGCATTTTTTAACTCTTGAAACATTCAGACTTTTAAAAAGTGAGTGTATTTTGGTGATTTTTTTAATTTCTCCTTGTATTACTTTTTGGGGGTCCACTTTTATATTTTGAGTTGATATGATATTAAAAATTATTTCTGTCTACCTGACAGAACTGTGAAGATTCCAGGTGAAAATATAGCCTCTTTTATATTTTAAGCATATGTCAATATACCTGACATATACTTGGTACTGAACAGAAGTTTAGAAATAGGGATAACATATAGAAAGCTAGTCTAAATATTATAAGTTAATATAAAATATAAGTTCAAAACCATAGCAATGATAATTATAAGTATACTTTTACAAAACTGATACACTTTTAGATGAGTATTGTCTATAAGACTCAAAGTAATTCAAACAAAAAGCCTGGATGGAATTTTAAATGGCGAAAATTTTTGAACTTGAATATAAAAGGTTTATATTATTCTTTACTGAAAACACTAATAATAGCAACATAAATTAATAAAAATATACAGTAGTATTATTCAACTAATATCAATATTATGAAAATAATTTCAACCTAAAGGTCATTGTGAACCTCAATAAAACAAATGAACCAATTCAATAACAAAACTGTTTTCATAATTCAGTATCCAATATTTTTATGCTATATACACATACATTTATTGGAAACACAGTGTTTAAAATCTGTGAAGGTATTTTTCTTTTTCTGGACTTTCCATCCAGCAAGAGACAACTAATGTCACAGGAAATAATTAAATTATTGTAGACATACTCTAACAGAAAATGCTAATTTCTTCCACTCTCGTTTTCTGAAATATATTTTTAATTTGCAAAAATGTAATAACTGTGACATTCAGATGTTTTGTGAGATGAGTATTTTGTTCCCAATATCAAGAGGCAAGCCAGGAAACTCTTGTCATGATAATGACTGGGTAGCATTTATTGCACAATACCTGTTAAAGACAGCAATTGTAAACTCCAGATGAAAGGCAAAATTCAACTCTTCGAAAGCCCTGAAGATTAATCAAAATTGGACAGAATTTGGATGGGATATGATTCAAGGTGAAAGGGACGTATACTCTGTGGGAATGACATTTTACTTGGGTTTCCTCAGACACCTACCCCATGCCTGTACCTTCTCAAGTAGTGTACAAAGAGGACCACCTCTAGGAAGGGCATATTTGAAATTCACAAAACCAAATATAAAAAGAAAATCTAAAAGCACCAAATTTCTTGCTGTGGGGTATAGGGGTGATTGAGCCACACCTGAGTAAATACTTTATGAAGGAACATTAATCCCTTCTACCCCAACACTTTCCATCAACTGGAAGATGGAAGAACATACTAACCCATGTTCCCACACTGGAATTCTACTCAGCAAGAGGAAGGAGAAAACAACTGATGTATGTAACAACATCAATGAATTCTTAGAAAGGACCTCAAGGGGTCTTCTGGGATGATAGAAATGTTGATGTTCACTGCATTTCTGTTCTGTAGACTGTAAGGTAATAACTAAGTATTATTTCAAGCTGCCAAATTGGTGGTAATTTGTTCTGTAGAATTACACATCAACTATAAGTATTATAATATACCAAATGCCTAGGAAAAGTTAATTAAAATGTTTAATATCACTAAACTATAAAAAAGAAAAAAATAGCTAAAAGGAATTTTAAAATCATCTTATCAAATTTAGAATCCTACGATGTTAGTGGACATGAAGATTCAATATTAATAATATTTCCATTTTTCCCAAAAGGATATATAGGTTCAGGGGTATCTCAGTCACAGTCCCAGCAGAGTCTCAGAGGTGTTCTCTCTCTCTCTCTCTCTCTCTCTCTCTCTCTCTCCCCTCCCCTTTTTTAAAGAATTTTATTTTAAGTATTTATGGAACTTCAAATAACCTAAGAAATACCTCCAAGAATAAGCTTGCAGAAATTAAATACTGATTTCAAGATTAATTATTCAAACTTAGTAATTAAGACATTTTAATGTTCTTGAAAAGATTGGCAAATAGATTAAATGAACAAAAGAGTGTTAAGAAACATTATATATATATATTCTCAGTTCATTTATAATTAATGCACTATTGTAATTGATTAGGGAAATAAAAGATTTTAAAAAACTGCCTCACAACAACTGGCTATAAAAATGGAAAAGAGTAAGCATTGGCACTGACTCATGTCAAAATTAAATCAGGACAAATCATAGACCTAAATGTGAACACTGAGAAATCCTGGTGAAAATATAGGAGAAAAATCTTGTAATAATTCGTGAAAAATATGCTTAACAATAAAACAAAAGAAACCAATTATAAAGACAAATATTGATAAACTAGATTTTACTAAAATAAAATATTCTCCTCAGCCAAGCATGGTGGCGCACGCTTGTAATCCCAGTACTTTGGGAGGTGGAAACCGGAGGTTCCAGGTTCACGGCCAGCCTCAGCTCTCTTGCTCTCTCTCTCCCTGTCTCTCTCTCTCTCTCTCTCTCTCTCTCTCTCTCTCTCTCTCTCCTTAGTGAGGCCCTCTGCAACTTCGTGAGACCCGGTTTCGAAATAAAGTATAAAAATTAGGGCCAGGGGTGTAGCATGCAGGTAGAACACCCCTGGGTTCAATCCCCTGTGCTGCAAAAAAAAAAAATATATTCTCCTCATCAAGTACATTGTTAAAAAGTAAAATCACAGCTGTGGCCTGGGGGGAAATATCTGCTATACATATACCCGATAAAGATCTCACTTCTTTTTTTTTTTTTTTTTTTTTTTGCAGTACCAGGGATTGAACCCAGGGGCATTCTACCTCTGCGCTATACCCCCAGCCCTATTTTTTATACTTTATTTTGAAACCGGGTCTCATGAAGTTGCGGAGGGCCTCACTAAGTAGAGAGAGAGACAGAGAGAGAGAGAGAGAGAGAGACAGAGAGACAGAGAGAGACAGAGAGAGAGCTGAGGCTGGCCGCAAGATCTCACTTCTTGAAGAACTGCAAAATATTATCCAATAAAAATGGGTTAACACCTGATCAAATACTTTATGAAGGAAGATATCTGAAGGAGCATTAATCCCTCCTGTCCCAAACTATCTTGCTTAAAATTATTATTGATCAGGAAGCTATAAGGAAATATCAGTATTTCCCTATTAGAATGGCTAAAATTAAATGGATGAAAATATTGGGTTTTGGAAAGAAGGCAATGTATATGGAAATCTCTTACATTACTGCCTGAAGTGCTAAACATCACAGTTCATTTGGGGGAAAATTAGGATTTTCCTATAAATTTCAGCATACATATACCCTATGGCCCAGCAATTCTTCATTCCATGTATATATCTAAGCAAAAGAAAATACATTTATACATACACACATACATACACACACACACACACACATACACACACACACACACACACACATACACACATACACAAAAAGACTTGTACTGGAATGTTTACAGTAATAATTTGATTCTCAATTGCTTCACTTTGGAAAGCAAGCCAATGTCCATTAGCTAGAAAATGGAAGAATAAATTTTCCCATGTTTCTACACTGGAATTCTACTCAGCAAGAGAAAGGAGAAAACAACTGATGTATACAGCAACATCGATGAATTCTTAGGAAAGGACATCAAGGGGCCTTCTGGGATGATAGAAATGTTGATGTTCTCCAAAATGTAGATTTAATATCTGTGCATTTTGCTCCATGCAAATTTTTACCTTATAAAAACAAATGTCAAAGCCTGGCACGCTAAAATCTGAGAGTTTAAATATAATACCTGAATGATATAAAATGAAAATTACATATAATGTAAGTGCGTAACTAAAAGAAAGAATCGGGACCCTTCATCATGAAGAATAATTAAAATAAGGAGGGCAAGATTGATATTTATGTGTGCAGGCTCTTCCTTTTTGCTGTCAGATATTACTGGGAAGATGATGAATAAGGTAGTAAAAATAAGAGCAAATAATTTGGTGAGAAAAGCAGAATGGTACTTGCTTTATCCTTCAAGCCACTTCAAGGAAATGTGTCCACTCAACTGTGTCTGCCATCCAAACTCATCAAATCGTGTACATGAAATATGTGCAGGTTTTCAGCATGTCAATATAATGTACATGTACCTGTCAATACAACTATTTGTTTAAAACATTAGTTGAGGCAGGACTCTAGCTCTCCAAAGAGAGAAAGCAGCCCTTGCCATCTCTAAGGAGATCCATGTAGCAGGCAAGTAGTCAGGGGTGTCTGCAAGCTTTCCCTGGGTGATCCAGAACATTTCTCTCTGTGGTGATAACGAGGAGGTTGTCCATGGAGCTACTGAGCTGTGAAATAATAAAACGTTTTGAATGAGAGTGCACAGGAGGAGGACCCTGATAAAAGCAGTGAGAGGTGAAATACATCCTGCAGCACTCCAAGAATCACAGACTCCCAAGCAGTTAGAGAGAAGAGACCTAATGTACGCAAGCCACGGACTTGATCAGCAAACCAGACCACAGCCAGCGGCTATGCAGGGTGTGGCATGCCAATAAGATCTGTAGATTCCATGTCCCTTTGGAATTGGCCTGCCAGTTAAGTTTAGCCCTGATGTCATTGATTTGCTAAGATCAATATTTAACTCTTATTATAATTTTTTGGTGATAAAGATCATTGTCTCATACATGGAATAACTCATTTCCATTTTATTCTGATAATTTCTTAGAATTCTTTCTTTCTTTTTTGGGGGCGGGGAGAAGGTATTGGGGATTGAACCCAGAGGCATTCTACCTCCCAGCTACACCCCCAGCCCTATTTTATTTTTTATTTGGAAACAGGGTCTCCCTAACTTGCTGAGGGACCTCGCTAAATTGCTGAGACTGGTCTCACACCTGAGATCCTCCTGTCTCAGCCTCCCAAGTACTGGGTGGGATTACAGGCATGCACCACCATGCCTGGCTAGAACCCTTTATTTCTGAAGCTGAAAATCTAGACAACGATGTAGCTAAATATATGTGCAGAAATGAGACTTTTCATGCCATATTCACATGGAAAGGTGGAGAAAATTAGCTGGAAATTTTGTCTGAGGGTCAAGTGTTAGTAAACAGAACATTAAAGGTGAGGGGAAAGACTGGAGCCAACATTTTTTGGGCGCTTACTATTTGCTAGAAATTATGAGGCTCTGTCTATTTTATATTTCCTACTATATTCCATAGATAATTTAAAGTTGCTTAAAAGAGAATGAGCAATAAAGTAAATAACTGTGAACAAAATAGTAAAACAACAGAGTTAACAACATGTAGAATTAAAGTAGAAAGTCCATAAGAGAGTTTTACACCAAGGTGCTGGAAATTGTTCCTTCTAAGTGATACTTCAAATAAAAGCAAAATGTCCACATGGTGAATAAAAATATTGTCAGTATCCCTAAAGAGAAAAATATGCAGTTCCATTGGGGGAATCACAGATTTTCTTTGAGCTGAGAGATAAAATATTTTCCTCTATGTCAAGTTAAACAATGTCTAAAATATTAAGTGGAGTATGGAATTATAAGGTTGTATATTGAATAATCACTCAGTGGTAGCTGAGGGCACATCTTGAACATATAAAGTGAATACAAATATGTTGATTTGCACAGATAATAGTGTTCAAGGAAATTAAATATAACAGAGAAGGCACAGATTGGGGCCCTTAAGAGACAAAATTACCAGGGCAAGTGTTTATGCATGCATTCAGTCATTCATTTCTATAATATATATTCCTTGTCAACACTGTAAAATTCTCCAAGGATTTAGAACCCGTTACTTCCTTCACTGAGTTTCCAAACTAGTAGTCCCCAGTAGGCAATAGCTAATCGATGGATTGTAACTAATTAAATGGGACCTACTTTTCTAGAAGAGAAAATTAGGAACAAAAAGGAGTAGTGTCAGGGTCCCAACCCAATGACTGTGGATTTAGTTAGGATCATAGTCCCTCAAAAGTGTTCAAATGAAGCTGAACACAATGGCGCACACTAGTAATTCCAGCACTTGGGAGGCTGAGACAAATGGATTGAAGGTTTGAGACCAGCCTCAACAACTTTGTAAGACCCTGTTTCAAATAATAATGACATAATAATAATAATAACCATGATAATAACAATAATAATAAAATAGGACTGGGGGTGTAGCTCAGAGGTAGAGTGCCCCTGGATTTAACCCCCAGTAAAACACATAAACACACACACACACACACACACATGTGCACACACACACAGTGTTCGAATGATGGGAAGAAAATAGAAGCCTGGTAGAATAGATTGAGGGTACACAGTGGAAAAAGAACACTCCACACACATTCAAGGCTAAGATCTCTCCAATATATCTTCTTGTTTCTGTTATTTAGAGTAGTCATAGTCCTGGTCTTACCAGGACAGTTCCCACCTACAGATTAAGAGAGTCGCTGTCACTCTCAAAATAGTTGGAAAATAAATTACATAATTTACTACAATAGTCAACCTACTTGTACTAGAATTTATTTTTTGTTCCTATTCCTGAGGAGCACATCCCTCTGTAATGTTTCTGAAAAATCTAGATTTGCACAAAAATAAGGTAAGGGAAGAAGAAGGAGTCTATATGTCTATCATTGATTCCAGGTATGCTCTAAGGCTGATGGCTCAAGCTTGGACTTAAGACCTTAAAATTGTGTGTGTGTGTGTGTGTGTGTGTGTAGTGCTGGGGGTTAAATAGAGGGACATTCTACTTTTGAACTATACCTCCAGCTTTATTTTATTTTTTATATTGAAACAAGATCTCTCTAAGTTGTTGAGGGCCTTGCTAAATTGCTGGGGCTGGTCTTGAACCTGCAATCTTCCTGTCTCAGCCTCTCAAATACTGGGATTACAGGTGTGCGCCACCAACTGGACCTTAAAATCTTAAGGCAGTTTGCAAGCATTCCAACTCTTCTGGAGGGAATATGTGTCATGGTTGAATTATTTACTTTTCATAATAAACACATCTTAAGGAGTTTCTCTGAATGTTCACTGGCTGAGAAGCTATGGTCTTGAGAATATGGGCATGTCTGCATACCTTTAGCTCTATTCTGCCTCTGAAAATAATATGAGCCAAACCAGCTCTGGGGGTGAGGAATCTGTAGGGCTGGCCATCATCGGCCTCCTAACTGAATGTGAGGCCATTCTGCATATATTCAGGCCTCACATGGGATATCAGTGCATATTGCTCATATTCTCTATAAGTTACTGTGTGATCCCCTAGAACCTGTGAGCCACCCCTGTCTTAGCCTCAGTACAGGGATGACAGGTGTGTGCCACCGTGAACCGGCTTTTATTAAAAAAAAAACAAACCACTTTCGACTCTATGTTTAGGTTAGCCTTACTAGTTCTTCATTGTCAGAAAGCATCCATTAGGCACAATCTAGATTCTCTTATCTCCCACATGGAAATTCATATCTTCTAATGATTTTCAGCATATGTGTCAGAGGTTTCCTTCAATGGGCACCTTAATGTACATTATTATTGTTTGGAAGAATATGTGTGGGAACCAATTCCCGCATGTGTCTTTTAGGAAGTGGAGAACAATGCATCCCTCCTGTGCTGTTTAGAGTGGGGAACTGAAGCAAATGCTTCTTGAATGGAGCAAAACTCTGCCTCTTCTCTGTAGTTTCAGGGATGCTCTGTTGTAGCTAATCAAACATCTGACATTAAATCTGTATTTATGTTAAATTGGATGCTGTGGTAAAGTACCATATGAAGTAGGCACTCTACCATGTTCATTGTGCAGGTGAGAACACAGGCTAAGGAGACAAGGCTGTGCCATGGCTCAGGTCTTTTCTCTGTTGACTCCTGACCTTGAAAAACAATGGCTTCACAGCTGGACCTAAGTCAATAAATACCTGCTCATTAACACTCTCTCAATGAAGAATCCAGCAAATATGTAACAATGCATAGTTAGAGCTTGTTAGCCAGAGTAACTTATTAGCTAGAGTGACTCCATATTTGTTACTCAGAATGACCTCAAACCTGGCCCTAAAACAGGGAAGTTGGCTTTGAAAAAATTAAACCAGGACCTTGGCAGTATAGTTAACAGATTGTCGTAATAACATATTGTAACTTATTGTGTTATTGTTAACTTGCTAACCACCTATTCTTGCCTCTGTACTTTCTTTATGCTTGGCTTGCTTGGTGTACCTGAATACTATGGGAGCCATAGGGGCTTCCGACCCCCTGCAATGGAAACCTGCCATGGGAACCTCAGTTTCACCCTGAGCTTGTATTGTATCATACCCTATATAAGAAAACACTGGAGGACAGTCAAGTACTGCACTTGGCTCTCATGCCTATGTAGGTTTACTGGCCAGTAATAAGGACTCATTTAACACCTTTGGTGGTCTTATTGGTCTTGACTGGGTCGCTACCTCGCAACAATATTTACTCAGAAATTACCTCAGATTCAGAGAAGGTCTCTTTCAGCAAACATTGGAGAGAAGGAGTAGAGCCTGAATTCCAGTTATAAACCTACCAACTGAGGAGGAGTAAGCCATGAAGCAGGTATCCATCCAGAATTCTCCTTTCCAAACACACATTCTATTGCCTCTGCAGATGCAAAGGTGCTCCAGCCTCCACCAGTTGGTATAGCTCCAGCCACTAACCCATGTGTAGGCTAATTTGAACTGAAACAGCAACTAGGCCATTTAAAATTCATGTTTGAAAGATATCAGTGTTTCTACTTAAAAGATCATCTGTGATATGATATAGCCTTCTATAATAAATGCTTGCATTTTTTATAGTTTAACAATAGGCCTGGTGTCTTACTAATAATATGAATTTCCAAGGTTCATCCTTAGTGGAACTAATCAATAGAACAGAAATGTGCCAGAGGTATATGAATTTTAACAAGTATGTCAACATAATTCTGAGGCACATGTCGCTCTGTGTGTGTGTGTGTGTGTGTTTCTGAGGATCAAACTCACAGTTATATACATGCTAAACACTCTACACTGAGCTACACTCTAAGCAACTGAGATAGAGATTCTTTAACATCCCTTTCAAAGCATTTTCCCATGTCTGCATGTGCCTGCATGTACATGTAATAGATAATGAATGTATCACTATACGCTTAAACACCTCAAGTGAAAATAACTCTATACCAGGGAAATTTTAAAATTAAAAATATCATATATGTTATTCTATAATCCCATTAAATATAACTCAAGTAAAGCCAATAGCACATAAAGTTTATACATGTTATTTTAAAATCTGCATTGAGGTATTGTCTTTGAATCATTGAGTAGATCTCTGTATGTTCTAGACACCACAGTGAAGTAAAAAGACAGTACCAGAAAAAATAGGCCTCCTAAGTTTTGATCAGATTCCATCAAAGATCCTGCAACCGGTTCCTTTGCCCTACTTGGTAAAAAGGTTGAATTATACATAACATATGTGACCATGAAAGTCCATTCTAGTGGGTATCCAGCCACAGAGGGCTGAAGTCTGGCGAGGAAGGCTTACAAATAAGGTCAAAATTGAAGAGTGTTGCAATGTGATGTTGGTCTCTGAAGAACAAGGGAGAAACTGATGGATCACATGGGTTGGGGACGTTATATCAAGTAGTATCTATATAGAGACCAGGGAAATAAAAGAACAGGTTGTGCATTCCCATTATAAATCTATAAGGTTCTGTCATCCAAACATCTCTAATTGAATGAGAAACCAATCATCTTGGTTGTTTATTGAAATGAATGATTTCAATCACCTGTGCTGAATTTCTAAATCCGAGTGTGTGGCAGAAGGGCTTAGAAATCAGCCTTTTAAACAAACACCCTGGTGCCATTTGTGATTAGGAAAGCTTAAGGAGCCTTGCAGTTAAAGAAAGGCTTGTGTGTAGAATATACTAACATAGGCCTTAATCATTAGAATCTAAACAAGCAGGAGCTGACCCTTTCTAACATAATAAAAATATGAAGTAATAAAGATCCACTTACAGTTTCAGACATTTAACTAAAGCATTTTTCCTTCACATCTACTCAAAACATTTATATTTGCAAAAGTTCAACGTTAATGTTTGTGTAAATCAAGCCCTTGGGATGCCTGTGCTTCATAAACATGGTGACGCAGAGTTCAGCCCATCAGCCTATAGAAGCATGGCTTCAGCCTTGGATTTCAACACAAACTTTGCTGGCCCAGGCCATACCAACGGACTACTAAGAACACAAGTTTCTAACCACCTGCAGAGTTTGCAACAGAATAAAGTAAACCACACTTTTTGAGCAAGATAAAGGTCATCCTGTGGCCTAAAATATTTTTTAATGATTTCTTAGAAATACTTGGAAAACTTTATGAAAACCCAAGGGAAGGCATATTTTACTCCAACTCTGTAAATCTCATGGCAATTATGGCTGAGTCCAGAGGGAATACATAATTGTTAGGACAGATAATCTAACTCCAAGAGGGACCAGTTGGATCAGTGCCAAACTATGCATCTTCTACCGCTTCTAGGTTTATGACCAGAGGATATTATAGCAGTAGTTCTATTTTTTAAAAAAGGAAGATAAAAATGAACTTGCCTGAGGTTTAATAAAAGGAGAAATTGACTAGAAGCATTATGCTGATGAATAAGTTAAAAAGATATTTAAATCTTCCCAACTATGTAGTATTGATCGCTTTTTTTCTGAGTGCATCTTGTTACTCCAGTGTCTAGGAAATTAGGTTTAATTATTCTTTCTTAAAAAATAATTCCAGAAAACTGCTGAAAAAGGAAATAGAGGAATAGATAGATATGTAGATAGATATGTGATTAACACAGTAGATAACACATAGGTAGAGAGATGGAATAGAATTAATTAAGAAAATATTAATAACTTAATTAAATTAATTATGTTAATTAATTAAAATCAATTAATTACATTAATTAAATAGAATTAATTAATTAAGAAAATATTAATGAATATTTTCTACCTTTAAGCCTCAAATTGATTTTAAAAGTATATGTTTAATTAACAGTATCAGTTCTTGGGTAAACCTTGTAAAATATATTCATGAAAAAGCTATCTAAGTCTGTAAATGTACCTTAAGACTGGCTTGGTAAAAGGACCTTTGCTCATTTGTTTGTTTTCATGTCTTAGCTCTAGTTAATGGACATGCTGCTGAGAAGAAGAATTTTGAGAAGAGGAAATTGATGGTGAGTTCAGAACTCAAAGGCAGTTTATTTTTTCTTTTTTTTTTTACATTTACACGGGAATAAGACTAAGAAATGCATGAGCACTTTAAAGTGATATATTAAATGAGAGAGAATTAATTTTTTCTCCTTTTATCTTGGCATCTTCTGTCCTCCTTTTCCTTTTCCAGGTTTTGCTTAGAGGAAAAAATAAAGTTCATTCATTCTCGTTGATAATTAAACAACTCAGTTTGGAGAAGTTATTTTTCTCACATTCATTGGAAATGAGATCTTATTTGAGAGTGTCTAGCTCCATTTACTGCGCCTGTGGTGGAAACGATTTGAAAGTTTAGGAAGTGGTTTATGCTTCATGCACTATGAATATGCATCAGAAAAATGTTGTCAGGAGATCATTGAATTCACCTTTGTAGTGACATATGACAACAAGGTTCACACAATTTGACCACATATTATGCGAATCAGAGTTCAATAATATAACAAGATAATACAAAGGATAATATTTTCCTTTGAGGAAGAAAAATATGTCACACGTTAATCTTTCTTTTTTTTCATAAATATAAATTGTCCTAAGTAAACATCCTCCTTTTTGAGCAATATTATAATTACTCAAATGCATTTATCAAATGTCAAACATTACTCAAAATAATGTGCTTCTTTTGGGGGAGCTAAAAGAGATATTCATTTGGGATTTGGTTAGAAGTCCTTTTATTTGATTTAGCAGAATATTTTCTTGAGCACAGTGAATATCACACAAGAGCAATAAAACCAGGTATATAGAAAGCATTATGCCTAGATGCGACTCAGCAACTATAGTCCATGTGATATCCCTGAAGGATCGATTTTAAGGTCTTGTTATATTTAAACACCTGTGTAAAATGATCTTGCTTTGCAGTTACAGAGGGCTCATTTACATTTTAATGTGGACAGTACCATTTTGGATGCCATTGGGTCCTGTTTGGAGAAGTTCAAGGACACTCCTCAGGAGTCTCTTGACATATTACAAGTTAGGTTTGTAGTGAATGTAGCAGCACGTGAAATGAAGGCACTGTGGTTTATATCCTAAAGCATGAATGTGAAGAAATCCATGGATCTTATTACTTTATCATAATATCTGAACCTCTGCTTAAAAGGCAACAGGGTATGCGCATGAATACAGATTGAGTTGAAGTCATTAAGTCCCTAGGTAAAAAGAAAAAGTCCTATTTCACATTAGTATTGTTTTGCTTTTCCAAGTCAGAGCCAAATTATGATTGAAGAAAAATTATCAAAATAAATACATAAACAAAACCTCTGTATTGAGAGATATTCCCTAGAACACTCTGTCTCAAATACAAACTGTGGGTATCAAGTTTTACATATTTATTATATTCTGTATTGGATATCTTATTTAATTTATGTATTTATTGGCATATAGTACATATTTCACATATTCTCTTTTATTCCTTTTGAAATCTTGCTCTAGGGATGCTATAATTTTAATAGTTAATAATTAAGCATTTAAATATAGCTTAATAAAGATAAATAAGTATTTGGTTTTACATTCAAATAATTTAGAAGGAACAAAGAATAATCTAGTAATTTGTAAACTTTGTTCTCTAGGATAACTACAAACATTAGGAAGAAAATTGATCATTATTCATAGTGATAGATATGTAATTTCTTAAAACTATTTCTAACTTAAGCAAAATGTCCTTGGATCCTTGGTTTAAAGACCATTTTTTATTATTCTACTCAGACAGCATTCTTGTATCAAAATGTTTCCTTTTCAAAAAAAAGTTTCCTTTTTGTATCAACATTTTATAAGAAGATAATGTTCTGCTTGGACACCACTGCATTCCATATTTACATGTTCTTACTTAAATAAGTTTTAACATGTATAAACAGTATGATTAGGAAAAAATCTCCAGCAAATTATATATGTTAATTCACTTTTTAAAATATTTTCCCAGTTTTAGGTAGTATCATTTAATTACAAATGAACTTTGTTTTATAAATATACAGAAAACACTATTCCAAAATACTATTTTCATTTCTAAATACTTCATTAAAACAACATATAAAAGTTTGTTTCTTCATCAGTCTACAATCTTCCCTTCATCTCTTTTTTCTTTCTTCCATCTTATTAATTTATAATCGACACAAAAATCTCTACAATTTGCCTATAAATAGCTGACAGAATGCTGTGCCTACCTATACAGTTAATCTGTATAGGTAGCGCAGAGGTAGAACGCACCTGGGTTCAATCCCTGGTACCGAAAAAAAAAAATGACATTCCCATGGCTCACTGTGTGCCCCACCACATGCAGCAGAATTCTATGTGCTCTGTGGGCTCATGTTTGTATTCTCATTAACCTTAGTAAAAATGTCAAAATGCTAATTTCTATATTTTTTCATAAAATCCTTCCTTCCCATCATTCACTACAGACTACTTAACTGAAAATACATACTCTGGCCATGAAAAAGGAATTGGCTCATATTCAAATCATGTTCATAGTGACTGAGAGCTAATTTTTTCTTTTTTTTGTACTGGGGTTGAACCTAAGGCCATTCTACCTCTGAGCTACATCCCTAGGCCTTTTTATTTTTATTTTATTTTGAAACAGGATCTCGCTAAGTTGTTGAAGCTGGCCTCAAACTTGTGATCCTCCTGTCTGAGCCTCCCAGGTACTAGAATTACAGGCATGTGTCACCACACCCACCTCTGAGAGTTAATGTCCAGGAAAAATCTTTTAACCAATAACAGAGGGAAGTTGGTAGATGAACATCCAAGCTTCTTTTGTCTTCGACATGGTGAATATGAGGCCTCTTATAATCATTCTGGCCAAGTTCCTTGGTGAGAGTCCCATGAGAACTACCTGTGGAAACTCATTCCCATAATCCATGTAAGAATGTGCCACTGAGAACACAGGTGAATGTCCCCTGAAAAGCTCATGTATTAATGTTCAGAGTTGTATAATTCAGTCATGAGTTTTCTAATCCCATCAGTGGATAAATCCATTGTAATGGATTTATTGGGTATAACCTAGGCAGCTGGAGGGGGGTCTCTGGGGGTGTGGACTCAGGGATTATATATGGTTCCTCCTCCCCATGCTTACTCTCTTGCTCTTTTGCTTCAAGCCATTCTTGAGAGCCTTGTTCTCTCCCTCCCACCAACATACCCTGAGCTCTGCCGACCAGGCCTGACATGGACTGAACCTTGAAATCTCCAAAACTGTGAGCAAATAAATGCTCCTTCCTCTAGGTTGTATGGTCAGTTGTTTTGGATTACCGCAGTGAGAATATTGGCCATGACCACAGGTTTAAGTTGTCTTTCTTATCCACCCTGTCTTACTTCCCAACTCTGTTCTCAGGGTCTTCTGGAATCATGATCCAGATAATCTTGGTTGCAGGAAAGTTGTTAAGGAGATGCCATCCAAGACTTAAATCTTCAAAAATTTTCTATCTAGCTGTGCATGGTGGTGTAGTGCTTTAATCCCAGTACTTGGGAGGCTGAGGCAGGAGGATTGCAGGTTCAAAGCAAGTCTCAGCAAGTTAGGAAGGCCCTCAGCAACTTATGAGATCCTGTTTCAAAATAAAAATAAAACAGAGCTGGGAGTATAGCTCAGTTTTATTATGCTTCTTCTGGGTTCAGTCTCCAGTCACACACACACACACACACACACACACACACACACACACACACATCTTCTATGTGCTCAGAATTGTGTTTATCTTGTCAACCTCATCTTCAACCTCTCTTGCCCTCACTTGTCTTTGTCCCAGCCATATCACTTAATTGATCTGGAAAGATATTTTCTTTCTCATTTTAATATCTTTGTACATGCCATCTACCTTTCTTAGAACAATCTTTTGAAGTTCTGGCTTGTTTCCCATTAGAATGCATATCTCCCAATTATCTGCCACATCTCAGCATAAAAAAAATTCTTTCCAATCACTCAAGTTAAAAGCTCAAAAAGCATATTAATATCTATTTGCAGAATACATTAAAGTAGGAAACTGACATTTTAAAGATAGCTCATCGATGATCAGGAAAATGTAAACAACAATGAGGCTTAGGAAACTAATGTTTAAAGTTGCTTGTATCCAGAGTTAATGTAGGTGTAGAAAACTGGTTATTTTCTATGGGTTGTAGGATATAAAATGATGGAGCCATATGGAGGACAATTTGGTAATATTAATCAAGATTTAAGTCTGAAGAGTATTACTGATCTTTTGTCTCAAAAATCTTCCATTTGACCCAGCTATACCACTCTTGGGTATCTACAGAAAGGAAATGAAATCAGACCACCATAGTAACATATGCATATTTGTGTTTATAGAAGTACAATTCAAGCCGGGCGTGGTGGCGCACGCTTGTAATCCCAGTACTTTGGGAGGTGGAGACTGGAGGATCCGGGTTCGCGGCCAGCCTCAGTGCGCATGCGCGTGCGATCAATATCTATCTCTCTCTCTCTCCTCTCTCTCTCCTCTCTCTCTCTCTCTCTCTCTCTCTCCCTAGCGAGGCCCTCCGCAACTTCGTGAGACCCGGTTTCAAAAATAAAGCATAGAAAAAATAGGGCCGGGGGCGTGGCGCGGAGGTAGAACGCCCCTGCGTTCAATCCCCGTACCGCAAAAAAAAAAAAAAAAAAAAATAGAAGTACAATTCATAATAGCCAAATTATGGAACTTGCCTACGTGTGTATCAACAGAGGAATGGATGATAAAATTAAGGGACATGCACACAATGGAATTCTACTCAATCGTAAAGAAGAACAAAATTATGTCATTTGCAGGGAAATGGATGGAACCGGAGAATATTTTGCTGAGTGATATTAGTCAGTCATAAAAAGTGAAAAGTTGGATGTTTTCCCTCATATGTGGAAGGTAGGGAGATATTGAGATACAGAAGGGACTCTAGACAAAGGAGGAGAAACCCTAGTGGAGTGATGGAGGGGGCCTAAGGGAGGGATACTAGTGGGGGGAGAGAAACTCTATGAGGGAAACACTTCAATGGACATGATGTTCATAGACAAATTTATCAATGGCAATGTAAATGTCATGCATGGGAAAGTGAGGGAGCAGGGTGAGAGCCAAGGGGATGCTAACTGAGTGCTGTGTGCATGTTTTTCTCTATCGTTCTGAAAGTCATTATGATATATGATTATAATACACCAATAACAAGTACATTTTAAAAAGATTTTAAATTTACATACATTATTTAGCATCTTCACTAAACAGTTTAATCCTAAAAAAATTTGAATATCTGTAGGAAAAAAAGCTTATAAAATGAAGTCTATTGCAACTTGGTTGGAAGTAATAAAAAGGTTGTAAATGTTAAATGCTTACTATGAATTGGGTCTGGGTTTTGCCCCAAAGGCTCATGTGTTGGGAGCCTTGTCCGTCGTGTGGCAGTATGGAGAGGTGGTGGAACTTTTAAGAGTTGGGATAAAGTGGAATGTTATTCTGTTTTAAGAAGGATTCATGCTTTTCTCTTTGGATTTCATTCTCATTCTTTGGGTTCCACAAAAGTGGGATGTTATAAATGAGTCAGGCACATTCCCTGACTCCGTCCCCCACATGTGCCACCTGCTACTTTTGCACAAGTCTCCCACATTGTGATGCCATCTGCCAAGGCCTCACCATAGCCCAGAGGATATCAGAGCCATGCTCTTGAATGGCTCTTCCAGTCTATCAGTTGTTCAGACAAAAGGTTTGGACAGTGGAAATAATATTTGACTTTCATCTCAACCACAGCATTTTTGATCCCTTAGTAGTCTCTTGATTATCAATCACTTAGAGCTCATTCTATAGTTACATTTACAAGTATTCCAGTATATATTTAGGCTTCCTATATATAGGCTGAATCTTAAGATAATATATGCTTATGTTAAATGCATTAAAATCTATTATTGAAATATATCTGTATCTAAATTCCAACATATATATGTGCATATTTATTTAGCATAAAATAATTATATACCTCCTTTTTAGAGTATGCATTCATTATAACTTAATTATAAAACAATTCCTATGCAATTTTAATTTTCAGAACTTTTTAAACCTTTTATTAATTCGTCCCTTTCTCCCTTATATGTATTTTTAAGATTTCTTTTTGCCTTTATTTTCTAACTAGCACAGCGACTATATCAGATAAGTATATGCATATATATGATTTTATGATAAGCAATTTCAAATGCAATTTGAATGTGAAAATGCTAATTTAAAATGTATGATAGAGTCAGAAAGGAATTGACTTTTCATGTATATTTTGTCAAAAAGAAAATACATGCAAATCATGCCCCATTTCAAAAGCATAGCAATATAATTCAGCCTTATTTGCTAATATCTCTGGAATGTCCCAAGTCTGGGTAATTATTACACATAAGGTAATGTTTCCCTTATATTTTGTTTGGAAGCATTTTCATCATTGTAATAGTTGATAACAAAACAGTTTTCTCTTTTGGACATAATACAGAGAAAAGAATACTTTTAGAAAAATGAAAGTATATTTAAATAACTGATAGGTTATCAGGATAATTTTTTTAAAGTATGCTTTTGGTAGCATAATCCATTAATGGAAAAGTAAAATATTTTCAATGACACCTGATAAAAACCTGGACCATGTACTAGAAAGCCTGTTGTTTACAAAAGTAAAATCTATTGAAACAAAGAGAAATAATTCTGAAAAAATAATTGACAAAATTATAGAATGCATTTGGGTAAAAATAGCTAGGGTAGCTTTGGTGGAAATTTTTTGTTTTATTAAAAATATTGCAATATATTTATGCCTATTGTGCTGTTCAAAGTTATTTCAAAACAGATGTATTATATTCATTCTATGTTCTAATTTATTATTCTAGTCTGACATATGCTTGCAGAAAATAATCCACAATTAACTCCTCATGGCTACATTTGAAAAAATTACAAATAATAACTCAAAATTGTCATGCATGCAATCAAAGTTATCCTGAATTATTATTGACAGGATTTTCCTTCTTTACTAATTGCCAATATTGAAAATTCACAGTCTCTTGTTTAATTACTAATTCTCAAATATGCACATGATTTAATAATTTATGCCAACTACTTTGCTGTTGTTTGTGATAAAATTTTATCAGTTACACTACAAATGATTGAGGTCTGGTACTGGTCCTTTGTTTTTTTTTTTAGATAGTACATGGCATTTTATATGTCTTCTGTGATCATTAATATGCTAATCAAACAATTATTTTAACAATACTGGCAGATGAATGCCACATTTTCTATAAAAAGATATTTCTAACAGACAAACAACAATAACACCCAAATTATCATGAATCGTATGTCACATTCATTGGTCAGGTTTGTGGAGATATTATTTGTTCATTGTCAAACTGTAGTTTTTGCTTCTTAAAATTAAATGGATATTGGTCACTGGGCGTGGTGGTGCACACTTATAATCCCAGTACTTGGGAGGCTGAGACCAGAGGATCCAGCTTCGTGGCCAGCCTCAGCCATTTAGGCTCTCCACAACTTAGCTAGACCCTGTTTCAAAATAAAGAATAAAAGAAAAAGGACTGGGGGTGTAGCTCAGAGGTAGAATGTCTCTGGGTTCAATCCCCAGTACTGCAAAAAATAATAGATATTGGTCATAAGAAACAGAAGGAAATTTTTACATACTATATAAAATATGAGGATCAGGCTATTCAA
This sequence comes from Glis glis, assembly GCA_004027185.1. Taxonomy (NCBI): domain Eukaryota; kingdom Metazoa; phylum Chordata; class Mammalia; order Rodentia; family Gliridae; genus Glis; species Glis glis. Next base: position 30,738 of record PVJS01007866.1, read on the forward strand.
TCCATACAGTTTCCCTGTTTTCAGGTAGAGGTTATTTTGCTAAATTATTCCTTCAAAGGAAAATTATGACTTTTGGCTCATTTAAACAATATCCAAAATTTGTCCTTTGTAATTTAAAAATGAGGTTATGACTAGCAATATATGCAGAAAATTACAAGTTGAAAACACTGTTTGCTTCCATATATGATCTCTATTTAGAAGAATATTTGCCAACTCTCTGTGAATAAATACCATTGCAAATACAGAAATTGTAAGAAGAAAATGTCAGTGTATTAAATGAAAAGTTAAATGTGAACACAACTAAAAATTTTATATAAGCCGGTCCAAGATGGCGACTAAGGGAGACACCACATTACAATCTTTCTGAGACTTGGGTCTCAATCACCGTGAAAGCAACTTCTCCATAGGAGAAGAAAAGCAACAAAAACTTGAACTAAACAATGAAAAGTTCGAAATGCAATGGAATCAAAGCCAGAAGACAAAACAGAGGAAAGTAAAAAGCTCCAAGCGCCTTACCTAAGGGACGGCAGTGGCGCCATCTTAGCCGGACCGCGCTGGCCGCTCCCGGCATTGCGGCTCCACACGCCGCTGGCAGAGAAGCCAGAGACCTGCTGTGAGCTCAACTGCAGATCAGCAGAGACGAAAGCAAGCAGCGGCTCCTCCACACTCAACACGCCACACGGCGGCGGCCACAGAGGCTGCAGCGGTGCCATCATGGCAGGACCTTACCGGCGGCTACCAGCATTGTGGCTTCTGCACAAGACCAACGGAGATGCCAGCGACCTGCTGTGAGTCCAGCAGCTGCAGAATAGCAGCAGAGAAGGCGACCAGCGACTCGCTCCACGCGCGACACGAACCCGAACTGCTGCGTCGGCAGAAGCGGCAGCGGCGCCATCTTGGTCAGACTGCGCTGGCGGATACCAGCATTGTGGCTTCTGCAGGCCACCAACAAAGAAGACAGGGAGCTCTTCTAAAACCAGCACCACAGAGCATCAGCGACAAAAGCAAGCAGCAGTTCGATCCACACTCGGCAGAGTCCCCAGTGCCTAGAAGCCTGACCAGAACCTGCGGCAGTGGCTGAGCCCCCCCCCCCCGAGATTAAGAGCAGTGCTCAACAGACCATAAATCAACGAGCCGCCCCAGGGGGAGACCACCCAGAGCGGCCACAGGGACTCACGGGGCCTGAGACAGTGTGGATTGCCCCAGCGGAGGTTGGAGTGGGGTCTGCTGTGGGACAGACGTGGTAGATGCGTGGATAAGCAGACAGTCCCTGGAGACATTTGGGTGGGACAGACTTGCAGCCCGTGGGTCACAGCGCCCTTATAGAGTCCCTGGGGATAGCCACAGGACATACAGCTGTGGTACCTGGGGAAAATTGGACCAAAGCAGCCCTCTCTGAGGAAAACATGGAGTTCCATGTTTGCACAGAATTGGTTCAAAGCAATATCAGCTGCTTCTGTAGGCAAAGAGAGACACAAGCCTGGGGCCCCATGCTGGTGACACCTGTCATAGGTGTAGACCCATCTCTCAATAATCATGCTGAATATATGGCCTCAACTCCCCAATCAAAAGACATAAAGTGGCAAAATGGATTAAAAATCACAATCCATCTATATGCTGCCTGCGAGAAACACACCTTACAATTAAAGATACGCACAAACTAAAGGTCAAGGGATGGAGCAAGGTAATCCACACTAATGGAACTCGAAAACAAGTAGGAGTAGCAATTATGATATCAGACAAATTAGACTTCAAACCTAAACTTAACAGAAGAGACAAAGAAGGTCATTTCTTACTGGTACAAGGAACAATCCAGCAAGAGGATATAACAATAGTCAATCAACATTTATGCCCCAAACATAGTTGCAACAACTTTCATAAAAGAAACTCTTTGTGACATTAAATCACACAGAGATCCCAATAAAATAATATTGGGAGACTTCAACATCCCTCTCATACCACTAGATCAATCTTGAAGACAAAAGGTCAGTAAAGATGCCTCAGACCTAAGGAACACCATAAACCAAATGGACCTAGTAGACACATACAGAATATTCCACCCAACTACAACTGAATTCACATTTTTTTCAGCTGCTCGTGGAACCTTCTCTAAAATAGACCATATCCTAGGCTACAAAGTGAGTACTAGCAAGTTCAAAAAACGTGACATAATCCCCTGCAACTTTTCAGACCATAATACAATGAAACTAGAAATCAACTATAAGAAGACCCAGAGAAACCTCATAAACATGTGGAGACTGAACACCACACTGCTGAATGAGGAATGGGTCTGTAGTGGACAGGGTTCACTAGATTAACAGAATTCACAGAATGAGTATATTTGAAAAAGGGATTTATCAGATGGGCTTACAATTCGAAGCAATGTAGTCCCAAGTTCCGACTGCATGTGGAGAGTCAGAGGAACCAGTAGCTGGTCGAGCAGTCTAAGAACTGGAGTCTTAGGATCGGTGAAACCACTAATTCAGTCCCAGTCCAAGATGTGAAGATCAGGAAGCTCTTTGGAGAAACGATGGTGAAGTTTCAGTTCGAAGGGCTGGAGGCCGACGATCTCAAACTAGAACAGAAGATCAAGAAGCTCTTCAGAGAAACGGCGAAGTTCCAGTTCTATGAGCCAGAGGCTGACAATCTCAGGCGAGAGCAGATGCATTTTCTTTGGAAAGAGTCGTGCATTGCTCTACGCGGCTTCTCCCTCTTATATCTAAGTCCTGCACCTATCAGAATCCTGCTGCCTACATTCAGGGCAGGGCTTTCTGTTTAATCTGATGTTACACACCCAAAGTCACATGATCTTAGGTGTGTCATGATCAGGTCAAGTTGACAAACTAGATTGACTGTCACAGGGTCAGAAAAGATATAAGGGGAGAAATTAAGAAATTCCTAGATGCAAAACTCTAAACAGAATATTAGCAACACACATTCAAAACCACATCACAAAAAATCATACATCATGACCAAGCTGCGTTCATCCCAGGGATGCAATGCTGGTTCAACATACAAAAACAATCCATGTAATACACCACATAAACAGAACTAAAGACAAAAATCACATGATCATTTAAATAGATGCTGAAAAATCATTTGACAAATCTAACACCCATTTATGATAACAACTCTGCAGAGAAACGGAATAGAAGGACCATACCTCAACATCATAAAGGCAATATACAATTCTCAGCAACAAGAACCATGCAGGAGGCATCACAATACCTGACTTCAAACTATACTACAAAGCCATAGTAATAAAAACACCATGGCATTGGCACAAAAGCAGACAGATAGACCAATGGAGGAGAATAGAAGACTCTGAAACAAATCCACATACTTACAGCCAATTGTTTTTGGACAAAGGGGCTAAAAACATCCATTGGAAAAAAGATAGCCTCTTCAATAAATGGTGCTGGCAAAACTGGCTAACCAATGCAGAAAAATAGAAATAAACCCCACTTTCTCACCTTGTGCAAGAGTCAATTCAAGATGTATCGATGACCTAGAAATCAGACCAGAGACCTTGCAGCTACTTGAAGAGGGCATAGGTCCAAGTCTTCAACACATAGGCACAGGTAAAGACTTCCTCAACAAGACCCCAAAGGCACAGGAAATTAAAATGAGGATCAATACGTGGGACTGCATTAAACTGAAGAGCTTTTGTGCAGCAAAGGAAACAATCTAGAACCTCAACAGAGAGCCGACAAATATGGGAGAAGATTTTTGCCATCTACTCCTTTGATAGAGGACTAATATCTAGAATATACAGAGAACTTAAAAAAATCATCACTAAAAAAACAAATAACCCAATAAAAAAATGGGCAAGTGAACTAAATAGACACTTCAGAGAAGAAAAAAATACAAATGGCCCATAAATGTATGAAAAAATGTTCAACATCATTTGCAATCAAAGAGATGTAAATCAAAACTACCCTGAGATTTCGCCTAACCCCAATTAGAATGGCAATCATTAAAAACACACACAACAACAAATGCTGGCAAGGATGTGGAGAAGTAGGAACTCTCATACACTGTTGGTGGGATTGCAAATTAGTGCAACCACTTTGGGAAACAGAGTGGAGGATCCTCACAAGAATGGGAATGAACCTACCATATGACCCAGCTATACCACTTCTAGGCATCTACTCAAAAGAACTAATGTTCTTTTGAGAAACCAAACTACCAGATTAATGCATGTGTATCTATTTTTATAGCTGCACAATTCATAATTGCCAAACTTTGGAAGCAGCCCAGATGCCCATCAACTGATGAATGGATTATGAAACTATGGGATATGTATACAATGGACTTTTACGCAGCCATAAAGAAGAACAAAATTACATCATTTACAGGAAAATGGAGGGAACTGGAGAACATTATGCTAAGTGAGATTAGTCAGTCACAAAGAGTGAAAAGTTGGATGTTCTCCCTAATATGTGGAAGCTAGGGAGAATGGGACTTAGAAGGGACTTCAAAGGAGAAAACTTTAGATGAGAAAGAAGGGGACCTAACTAAGGGATATGGGTAGGGGTAAGAGGGAAACCCACTAATGCACATGATGTATATAAACAAATTTATGAGTCAATCACTATGATGAGCATGAAAAGGAAGGAAGGGGGAGGGAATAGGGTGGGATTTGAGGGAGGGCTAAATGAGCAATGTGTGCATGCATGCTTCTGATACCCTGACACTTATCAAAATGTATAACTACAATGCACCAATAAATGAATATATTTAAAAAAATAAGTTTTCTAAAAATTAACACAACCAAAGATGGAGGAGGATCAATAAAGAGTCCAAAGCAAAACAAAACAAACAATTTATATAAAAAAGATATATATGTAGTCATATTAATTTTTCATATTAATTAATCTAAAAGCTTCATGGTCCAGGTCATTTTCACCTGAAATTCAGTAGAATTCTCCTCCCTCATCATCCTATTTCTGCATTTAACCCCCAGCAGTCTGTTCTAAACATACCTCAGACAACTTCTTCCAAATTAAATTACAACAATACTAATCATTTTTATACCCATTACAAATGCTATTCTCTCAAGGTTAACGAAAAGAATCCTTACAATGAGTTGAAAAGTTCTTCAAATCTGGACACCGGTTAATTCCTGTGCCCTTAGCCTAGCTCACCACACTGAGTTCCATGCAAGTCCACACGTAGGTTTACCTTTCTATTGTGGGATCTTTCAGCTTGTTCCTTTTAATGTGAACATCCCTTCCACCACGTTCACCAGGTCTTTCAAGTCTTAACAACATGTTACCTTCTCAGTGCAGGTATTGAGAAAATTGTCCAAAGCGACAGAGCTAATATGCAATGATGTTCTGATTTACACCCAGATGTGTCACGCTGCAAAGCATCTTCTGTTCTTTGTGGGGCTTCATGCACATTTCCTTTCCAATGGCCATATTAGAGAAAAAGTAGACAGAGATCGCCCTCCCTGATGAGGTCACATAGCAGCTACCTTGTCTAGAGTTGTAGAAATTTGTCCCCTGATTATTTGTTCTGCAAAACTTGTAATGATGTGAAACCAGTCTCCTTAGTGAGTCCTTTTGTGCCTTACTTTATATCTCCCATTCTAGAACTCTTGAAACCTTACACTAAGCATATGTAACTTACCTTCTCTACAAAACTTTCACTGTAGAATTTAAGAGATTGTGTGTGTGTGTGTGTGTGTGTGTGTGTGTGTGTGTGCGTGCGTGCGTGTGTTTTACTGGGGATTGAAACCAGGGACAGTCTACCTATGAGCCACATTCCCAGCCCTATTTTTTATTTTTTATTTGGAAACTGGGTTTCTCTAAGTTGCTGAGGGTGTCACTAAGTTGCTGAGGCTGACTGTGAACCTGAGATCCTCCTGCCTCAGGCTCCCAAACACTGGGATTACAAGTGTGCACCAACACGACCAGCTGAGAGTCTTTTAATTCAAAGTATCTACCAGTCTCCCTCATAACCATGGAAACTGATCATCCTATCACTCTTTTCTTATATTTTTATACCCACCTAATCATTTTCCTATAAGACAAGAAATTTAGTATATGATCCCTGACACAGTCCTGAGCTACCTATCATGCCAAACTACCATATAGATTATTCATTTCTTTTTTTTTTTTTTTGGCAGTACAAGAGATTGAACCCAGGCACGTTTTTACCTCTTTCTATTGAGCTACACCCCCGGCCCTATTTTTTATACTTTATTTTTGAAACAGGGTCTCACGAAGTTGCGGAGAGCCTCACTAAGTAGCTGAGGCTGGCCGCGAACCCAGATCCTCCAGTCTCCACCTCCCAAGTACTGGGATTACAAGCGTGCGCCACCATGCCCAGCGTAGATTACTGATTTCTAAAATCCAGGGGTGCACACATGTACATTTAACTAATTGTTCTACTGTATCTTAAGATGATTTTTCAGTGCACCATACCCTTCTCTGTGATGCTTTAAAAAATCATATCTTCATACCACTTAGTATTTGATAATATAACAAATTATTAAGTGCTAAATGGTATGTTCTTGAATAGATGTTTAAAATTGTTTCCTGTCCCCATGCTATTACCACCTGAGTCCATCTCACCTAACTAAAGTATAAATGCCTTGACTACAGAGACCAACTTTTCTTTCTCTTCTAAAAGCATCAGAAGCTGGTTGCCGCGGTCGCGCACACATGTAATCCCAGTACTTGGGAGACTAAGAAAGGAGGATCGCAGGTTTACTGTCAGTCTGGGCAACTTTGTGATACCCTTCTCAAATTAGTGAGACCCTCCATAACTTAATGAGACCCTGTTTCAAAAATAAAAATCGGGCTGGGCATGCAGTCCAGAGGTAGGATGCCCCTGGGTTCAATTTCCAGCACAATAAATAAATAAACAAACAAACAAATAAAATAAAGGCACCTGAAAGACTGCTGACTGAATAGCAAGTGGTGAATGATGCTTGTTGATGAAGAGATGAGAGAAATAAAACTGAAGAAAAGAAAGTAGATGAAAACATGGGTTTTCCTTGCTCACTTGTGCATCTTAAATATTAAACTTTCACCTGTTTAAGTTGAGGTTATCATTTTTGATAATTTCCTGGGTGTTGATAAACATATATTTTTACCATAAATATCTTGCAATCAGTTCATCTTCTGTGTGTGTGTGTGTGTGTGTGTGTGTGTGTGTGTGTGTGTGTGTGTTTTATTTTGTCATCATTTCTTTTAAGGGAAATTTGAAATAATTAAATGAGAGAAAAAGAGTTGAAATGCAGCTCCCTAGGATGGGGTTTTAGGTGGGAAATCATTATTTTGTTTTCCCAGAATCCATTGGGTTGTCTTGTGACACTGTAGAACCCTGGCATAGGGAAATGTGCTTGACCCCTTTGCCGATCGTTTTGGACAGGAATTATACCCAATCCATCAATTCTAATGCCAAAACGATAAATTCATGGCAGCAGTCCTTTTTCTCTTCCAGGGAAAAATTGTTTACTTTTCCGCTGTCATTTCCTCTATAATTCTAAATATGTAGATAACATTTCCAAAAACAATACACATGTGTACTCAAGGAGCACAGTTGTTCTCTAAAGCCACTGGAATCTATTGCAAGAGGAAAATAGTCCTGTTTGTTCCTAAGGTTAGCATACTAATTAATCAATTCAGATCTATTTCAGCATTGAAAGCTAATAAACTTTCGTTACCATTTGCTGGAATTTCCATAGGGGTATTCAAAAGGGCAATAGAGTAACTCCTGTGAAGTCCAGGAACATTCCAGTATTTTTTTTTTTTTTTAGTGACATCATGCCCCTAATTTTACTAGGTCTATGAGTTTTTCTTATTCAAAGGAAACTGGCATTGTAATCTCTGGTTGCTTTCTGAGCATGCTCGCATCAAACATACTACTTCCCAAGTTGCCTACACAACCCACTTATTTTTCAACATGTAAGAAGGCATAACTACCACCCCTACTTCTGCAATTTTTTCATTCTCTTGCATCCAAACAGGCTCATTTCTACTTCCTCCCAGGACATTCTTCTACCTATCACTCTGCACACAGCTCAAACCAATTTGTCCTCCAGATTTCAGCCTGAATGTGATGCCTTACCTGGTGCCCGAGGGAGGTTTCATCTGTCATTACTCTGTCTCACAGCACCCCCTACTTTCCATTCATATCACTTTTTGTCAATATAATTATGCATTTTTATGCTGTGCTTAATTTTCATTTCCTTGTCCAGACCACAATTTCCTAGCATACAGGAATCCTTTCTCTCTTATTTTGATTTTTGTCTCCTTTCTCTAGCACAACGGAAATAAAACAGGAGCACAAAAGACTTAATTTCATAAATAACAAAACCTCTTATAGTTCTGTCTATATCTTCTCTGACTTGAATTTTGGGGAAAGCTTAATTTGCTTTATTTATTTATTTATTTATTTATTTATTTATTCATTCATTCATTCATTCATTCTACTGGGGATTAAGCCCAGGGGCATTCTGCCTCTGAACTACACACCCAGCCCTTTTTACTTTTTATTTTGAAATAGGGTCTCACTAAGTTGCTGAGGCTGGCCTCAAACCTGTGATCTTATATTTCAGTCTCCCACATAGTAAGATTATAGGTGTGTGCCACCGCCCAAGCAATTTGCTTTATTTTCAACAGGAAACAAGATAAGCATGCTCAAAATAAGATAAGCATACTAAAAATAGACATACTCAAAAATTAGAATCTGACACTCTGAAGGAATATTTCCCCACTTTCAATTAAGCCCAACTACAGTGTATTATGTTTCACATAGAAAATTTTGATAGGAGAAGCAGGACTAGCAATAATATATAAATATATATATATATATATATATATATATATATATATAAACAGTATATATATATATATATATATTATACAAGCAAAATTAAAAATATCTTTTTCCATTAGACTTGGTTTCAATATTTTTGTGGATATCTAATTAGGCTGTCATAACTACTCTAAACATATTACACTAGTACCTTTTACAAAGCTCTCTTTTCATACACACACACCCACACAAATACCATATGTATTTCTATATTGCTTTTGACTTATGGGCAGTCATTTCTAACTTAAGGCAGTCATCCTGAGGATAATGTAACTAACTCTTTACAGTGGATTCTATGTGTATATAGACTTCTAAAATAAGAATGTCTTTATTCTGTGTCTGTGCCCTTAATTCATGTTCTCTGAGTTTTACAAATAACTGGAATTGAACTGGGCACAGTGGTGCACGTCTGAATCCCAGTCCTTGGAAGGCTGAAACAGGAGGATCTCAGGTTTGGGGCCAATCTCAGCAACTTAGTGAGACCCTGTTTCAAAATTAAGAATTTCAAAAAAAGGGGCTGAAGTTAGCTTGGAGGTAGAATGCCCTGGGTTTAATTCCCAGTAACCCCCACCCTGCGCACACACACACACACATGAACTTATGCCAGTATTTTTCATTCAAAATAGGTGCGGGAGATGTTAATAATATGATGACTGTTCCTTTGCATCAATCCTTATTTTAATAATTCAATGATTATATATAATGAATATTATATTGATTGTATACAATATTATTATTTTTTAAAAATTATTTTGGCAGTACCGGGGATTGAACCCCGGGGTGTTTTACCTCCAATCTGCACCCCTGGCTCTATTTTTTATCCTTTATTTTGAAACTGGGTCTCACTAAGTTGCGGAGGGCCTCACTAAGTAGCTGAGGCTGGCCGCGAACCCGGATCCTACGGTCTCCGCCTCCCAAGTACTGGGATTACAAGTGTGCGCCACCATGCCCGGCTGTATACAATATTATATTGATTATATATATTATATTCCAAGGTCAATTGTTTCTAAAATGTGTATAAAGATGTTTTAGTTTTAAAATTAGGAGTTTTTATTAATATTTGAGAGTTTGAAAGAAATTTTGAGATGACTTTATATCAAAAAAGAGAGAAAATCATATAAAGAAACCCTCTCGTTCTCAATCCCCTGGTCTGTTCTTGTTTTTCTCACTAAAAATTAGCCCCACATGTACAAGACTATCATATAATATTATATACAGAAATAGTCCCTCTTGCATGTGGATGCAAAACAGAAATTATAACTGCAAGTTAAAACTGTACAAAGCATAAAAAACCAACAGGGAAAATTATTATTTCTAAAATATAATTGCATGTGTATTTAACAAGATTAAAAAAACTGCCAAATAGTTTTCTAGTTTGTTCTGCATTTTAGATTCAAAATAGTAATGATTTCAAGCTGCTCCACATCTCAGCCAATTTTTGGTCCCTTCAGTTTTGAGTATTCTAATAGTTGTGCAAAGATATTCAGAGAAGGTGTCATGTGCCCTAAGACCTGTGAAAGCACAAAGCACATGACACTTGGAAGAAATTTAGAGATGCAGTTCCTATATTAAGAAAAAAAAGAATGCTCTAAATCAATAATAGAACCTTTCACCTTAAGTCACTGGAAAAAGAAGAACAAGTAAATCCTGAAAGAAAAAAAAAAGGAAAGAATAAAGATCAGGTAAAAACTAATCAAGTAGAAAAACGAACTAAATAATATAGAATTTAGTTAAATAAAAATCTCATCGGATAGATTAATCAAGAACAAAAGAAAGGAAAACCAAAAATTACCAGAAAGAAAAGAGTTACTACTAACTTTATAGAAATAATAATAAATAACAAACATAAATTAATTAATTAATAAAAATAAAGTAATATTATACAAATCAGATGGCAATGAACGACATGTTAGATATAGACAAAACCTAGAAAGAAATAAACTACAAAAACTGACTGAAAAGGAAAGAGAAAATCTAAATAGACCTATAATAAGTGAAGTTAAAATAGCAATTGAAAAATATCCACAAAGAAAAGCCAAGGCCCAGATGTTTTCACTGATAAATCCAACCAAATATTTAATAAAAGAATAAATAATGTTTTGAAATATTCCATAACATAGAGGATATATTCTATCAATAGAACAAAAAATCATACTAGCATCTCAGTAGATGTAGAAAAAGCATTTGAAAAAATTCCAACACCCTTTCAACATCAAAAAGCACTCAGCAAGACAGGCGTGGCAGTGTACACTTGTAATCCCAGTACTTGGGAGGCTAAGACAGGAGGATCGCAGGTTCAAGGCCAGCCTCAGCAACTAAACAAGGCCTTCCGCAATGTACAGAGATCTTAATTCAAAATTAAAAATTAAAAATTAGGACTGAGGGTGTAGATCAGAGGTAGAATGCCTCTGGGTTCAATCTGAGTACCAAAAAAAACCAACAAGACAAAACAACAAAAAACACTCATCAAATTAAAAACAGAAGGAAACTATCACCATATAATTAAAGTCATATATGAAAAACTTACAACTAACATCACGCTTTCATAAATATTGAAAGACTCAAAACCTAATATCAGAAACAAAAGATCTCTAAGATCAGAAACAAAACATGTATGGCTATTTCCACCACTTCTGTTCAGCATAGTACAGAATCACAACCAAAAGAAATATAGGGTATCTATGTTAGAAGGAAAGTTTTTTTCATAGATGTTAACATAATACATTTGCTGAAAGACTAGATTTTTACCTCTAAGGTCAGGAGCAAGAAAAATACATCTTTTCTGGTCACTTGTATTCAACATCCCAACTGGGGTTACAGGGCAATCAGAGGATAGGAAGAAATAAAAACATACTTATTAGTAAAGAGGAAGTAAATAAAACTGTCTTTATTCCCGGGTGACATAATCTTCTATATAGAAATTCATAAGGGATATAATAAAAAAGAACAGAATTAGTAATTGAGTTCAACAAGACTTCAGTGTACAAGTTCAATGTACAAAAATCAGTTGTATTTTTGTATACTTTCAATAAACAATCTGGAAACAGAATTAAGAAAGCAATCTCATTTCACCATAGCATTAAGAGAGTGTGGTCTAACATCTGGTATGATACCAGGCTAGTCCATTTATTGAGAAGTTTCTTAACTCACCATTTTACCCTAATCATGTGTGACAACCATACAAAACTACTTTCTTTTTTTGTGTGGTACTGGGGATTGAACACAGGGGCATTTTACCTAGACCTATTTTTTGTTCTTTACTTTGAAACAGGGTCTCACTAAGTTGTGGAGGGCCTTACTAAATAGCTGAGGCTGGCTGCGAACCTGCGATCCTCCAGACTCAGCCTCCCAAGTACTGGGATTACAAGAGTGTGCCACCATACCCGGCTCAAAACTACTTTCAGGGCTAAACTGATGTTTCTTTTAAGTTTTCTCACAAATACTCTTAACCCTCTCTGACACATTCTTCCTCTCCCTCTAACCTAAGTGTCTTTATCAATTTCTATGCAACAATTTTTCCTGAAACCCTTACCTGACATCTGATTTCCAGATCTATTTTCTCAATTTTTCTTCCCAGTATTTTAATTTTATTTTCTTTTCCTTCTTTGCATTTCTAATTTGAAAATGAATTTCATGATGACTATAATCCTGCATATTTGTTCAACATGAAGACTTCTTTGGCTAATTCATTTTCTGGCCTATAGTAAGTATATGGAAAATCATTCTTATGATTTTAAGTAATTCTGTTTAAATTTATCCAAGTAATTTGAATGCTAACTCTATCGAGTTTTCTGCTTTTCTAGGAAAAGTGATCTCTGTCCATGTCATAACCAGTTTTATTCATAGGGCCTGCTTTTAGGCCTGTTTTAAAATTTGCTCAGCAATTGTTTTTTTTTTAATCAAAAAGTGGAGGAATTCTATTGGTAGCCCTCATTCATAGCTTATTGGTTAAGATTCCAATACATGAGATTCAAATACTGGCTATACAAATTGGTAATTGTGTCACTGTGGATAAATTATCTGTCTTCTTTATAACTTAGGTCCACAAAAGCGAGTACAAATTAATAAAATAAGCTTATTATTATGAAGATAAAATGAAATAAGAAATTGCTTAAAACAGTGTTTGCTACCTAATCACTACTCATTAATTGTGAAATATTACTAAAGACAGAAAAATGTTTCAAAAACATAAAGACTGATGGAAAGCAACACGCATTTACTAACAGGAAAATAAATGTCTTCATCCATGCATAGAAAACAATTTCTGATCATTTTTTAACTATCTGTTAACAAATTTGTATGATAGTTGATTAACTGATTATTCTCTACACAGGCTGTCTCGTTAATATGGAAAATAGTCTTATAAAGATTAATAATATGTGTGATTTAAAAAATATGTACCACACTATTAAATTGTGAGTTCTGTTGAAAATTAGATTCTTTTTTACATTCAATGCATCATTCTCATCCCAAAACTGTCAGATAAATATGACCAAAAGTACCCTCAATAAGATTTGCAAATGAGGATGTTGACTGGTTCATGATGGGATTTCGTTAAAGGTATAATTTTTAAATTTCAACAAGTTAAGGAAAATCGGTGGTAATTTAGAGAAAATCAACTCACTTTTTTTCACTTAATGAATTGAAGATCGTTTTGAATGAGCCCAATTGACAAAGACATATTTTACCAATTAGCAAGTGCATTACAGGTAGAAATGATTATTCAGCATAGTTTTGAATGTAGCCTGAAGCGAATGTTAGGATCATAGTTTAATATGGAGCAATTGTGGTGCAGATTTGGAACACTTACGTAATTGACCTTGATTATAATCATCCGTCTAAATCGAATCTCATTTAAAAACTTTTCCTAATGAGTAGATAGGGAGAGGGTAAGAAACTAAAAATGACAAAAACACAGCTTATTTGTAAAACAGTTTTTCTTTGTTATTTATGCTCTTCAACTTAATGCTGTGAAATTGTTGTCATTAAGACTCCTTTCAACTCTTAATCCAGGACTGAGGCAGTTATGGATATTATAACTTTAGGAATTCAGTGATAGAAAATAATGTTTTGCAAAGTCCTTGTGTAACTCTCAATGATTCAAGGACAATACATTTAATTTTAGAAGTTATATTATAGAACGATACACTATTTGGAGGCAGAAAGTCTAAGGATCAAATCTCAACTTCCAAACTTTCTAGGGACAAGATGGTGGATGAATCTATTATTATTTATGAACTATTTTGTATTGGTGCAATGTAATCATACTTCTTGATAAAGTTCAGGGTGATAGAGGCATACACGCACACAGCACTCACTGATCACTTCCTAAGTTCCCACCTCACTCCCTCTCCCTCCCCACATTCCCCTGCTCAACACATTGATTGTCTTTGGTAAGCTGTGTATGTCCATCATGTCCATTGAGGTGTTTCCCTCTTCAAGTCTTCCTCCCCTCCCATCTCCCTCAATTAGGTTCCCTCCTTCATTCCACTAAGGTTTCTAATCCTTTGTCTGGAGTCCCTCCTGTGCCCCAATTTCAACCTAGCTTCTGCATATGAGGGAGAACTTCCGACCCTTCACTTTTTGTGACTAACCAATCTCATGTAGCATAATATTCTCCAATTCTATCCATTTCCCTGAAAATGACATAATTTTGTTTTTTATGGCTGAGTAGAATTCCATTGTGTATATATCCCATAATTTTGTAATCCATTCATCTGTTGATGGACATCTTGGATGGTTCCATAGTTTGGCAATTATGGATTGTGCATCTATAAACATAGATATGTTGCTGGGCGTGGTGGTGCACACTTGTAATCCCAGTACTTTGGGAGGCAGAGACCGGAGGATCTGGGTTCGCGGCCAGCCTCAGCTCGCTCTCTCTCTCTCTCTCTCTCTCTACTTAGTGAGGCCCTCCACAACTTCATGAGACCCAGTTTCAAAATAAAGTATAAAAAATAGGGCTGAGGGTGCAGCGCGGAGGTAGAACGCCCTGGGTTCAATCCCAGGTACCACAAAAAAAGTTAAAAACAAAAAACCAAAAAAAACCCCAAAAACATAGATATGCGTGCATTACTATGGTAGTCTGATTTTAATTCTTTTGGGTAGAGATACCCAGGAGTGATATACCAGGGTCATATTGTAGGCATCCCCATTATTTGAGGATCCTCCATACTGTTTTCCACAATGGTTGCACTAATTTGCAATCTCACCAATATGATCTCAATTTTATGTAAATTGAGATAGCTTTATTTTGTAGTAAGATTCTAATTACTAAATACAAACAAAATTTTTACTATATAGAATTGTTACTTACCTTTGAATTGTTTCTTTGACACAAAGCTCTGAATGATCAGTAACTATTGTAGAGAACAGAGTTGGATATAGTAGACCATAGAGTGTGGCTTTAAGTCATTTTGATGCGATCTCTGAAGAGTTCAGGTGGTGACCAGCAAAACTTGGACAAAAGTACTTTTAGGACTGAAGAGAGCCAGGCATGGGATGCAGGCCTGTAATTACAGAATTACAGTAGTTGAGAGACTGAGACTGGAGAATCACAGGTTCAAGGACACCCTCACAAACTTAGTGAGACTCAGCAATCTAGCAAGACTCTGTTTCAAAATAAAAAAATAAGTCTGGGAATATAACTTGGAGGTAGAATACCCTTGGGTTCAATTCTCAGTACCAAAAGAAAAAATAGAAGACTGAAGTGCCTTATGAATAGGATGAAGCTGAACCTTCCTCTTTTATTCAGTGTTAAAATTTCAATTTTAAACATTTATTTCAAAATGGGTTATTCATATATACACATACACATAAATTTTGTGTGTGAGTGGTACTAGGTATTGAACCTAGGGCATTCTACCTCCAAGCTATATCCCCAGCCTTTTTTAGTTTTAATTTTAAAACAGGGTCATGCTAAGTTGCTGAGGACCTAGCTAAGTTGCTGAAGCTGGCCTTGAACCTGAAATCCTCTCTCAGCTTCCCAAGTACAGGGATTAAAGTCATGTGCCACCACAACCAACTTCCAACTTCTTTAACACATTCATTTTGTGTTAAATGGCTAAGTAGTTGCTTTAGACAAATTTATATTATGCATCTTTAACTTAAATGGTATCCTGACAAACATTTAAAAACCGATATATGAAACAAACATTTTCAAATTAGACACAGAGAGTTTAGAAACTCTCTGTTTCTAGGCAAGAAAGCTGAAGATACCTGCTGCTCATAACCAAAGATGTAATACTGTTTTATGAATAAATACTACTCATTTTTTCCAGACTATTAGTTTGATTTTGAACAATTTTGGCAAATTTTATATTTTTTAAATAATTTATAAAATGCATTAGTCCTCATAGATGAACCCCTTCTTTTTTCAAACAATTGCTTATTACTTTTGTGTGCTAGACCCCATATATGACAGGTATATGGGCACATACCCCCATACTGTTCTTTTGATGTTGATATATATTTTTTAAATCTCCTAATTGTATGGTATATTGATTCACTGGGAACAAGTAAAGTGGCTTTTCTATTACAGTGGAAACATCTGGATATTGTTATTCCTTAATCTTAGCATTTACCCTTTGGTAAAATATGAGAAATTTTCTTAGAAATAAGAAATATATTAAATATATAAAATTAATTATTATTATTTTCATTCGTAAGTGCATTTCAGAGCTATTATTAATGTGGATTATTCAATTTGATATTTTATCAATGAAAAATTAAAATCTGAATTACAGAGTGAAATTTTCTGGGACATACACATATTAAATGAATCGCTGTTAAGTTTCCATGTTTTCTGAATCTTTCAACCTTTTCAGAGCTAAAAGTGAAAATATTAGTTTTCTCTTTAAATACATAAATAATAAAATACACCAATTATTTAATAATGAATTCTAAAACCATAACTTTAATATTTCCATCATGAAAAATTTATTAAATCTGATTTATATGTACTATAATAATAATAAATAATTATTTGATGCTTTTTACCTTTTTAGTTCAATTGATCTTTGGAGCAGTTATTAATAATTCTTTAAATATGGAAACATAAGATCAGCAGAGACGAAAGCAAGCAGCAGTTCTATCCACACTCAAAAGAGACCAAACAGTGGCGGAGACAGCAGCTGCAGCAGCACCATCTCGGCAGGACTTTACCAGCGACTACCAGCATTGTGGCTTCCACACAAGACCAACAGAGATGCCAGCGACCTGTTGTGAATCCAGCAACTGCAGAATAGCAGCAGTGAAGGTGAGCAGCAACTTGTTCCACTCACGACACAGACCCGAACTGCTGCATGGGCAGAAGGAGCAGTGGTGCCATCGTAGGCAGATCACGCCAGTGGCTACCAGCATTGTGGCTTATGCAGGCCACCAACAAAGAAGCCAAGGCCCTGTTGTAAAATCAGCAACTGCAGAGCATCAGCAACAAAAGTGAGCAGCAGTTCGATCCACACTCAGCAGAGTCCCCAGTGCCCGGAGGCCTGACCAGAACCTGTGGCAGCGGCTGAGCCCATCCCCTCTCCTGGAGATTAAAAGCAGTGCTCAATGAGACGGTAGGTAAGTCAACGAGCCGCCCCAGGGGGACACCACCCAGCACAGCCACAGGGGCTCGTGGGGTCTGAGACTGCAGATTCCCCCTGCGGAGGTGGGAATGGGGTCTGCTGTGGGACGTGGTAGATGTGTGGATAAGCAGACAGTCCGTGGTGACATTTGGGTGGGACAGACTTGCAGCCTGTGGGTCACAGCACCCTTATAGAGTCCCCAGGGATCGCCTAAGGACAAACTGTTGTGGTACGTAAGGGAAAAATTGGACCAAACCAGCCCTCTCTGCAGAAAACATGGAGTTCCATGTTTGCACAGAATTGGGTCAAATTGACATCCACCGCTTCTGTAGGCAAACAGAGACACAAGCCTGAGGCCCCCTGCTGGTGACACCTGCCATAGATGTAGACGGAGAGAGATGTAGGGACAGCCCAAGTGGAGAATGTGGAGACCCATGCTTGCAGTGAGAGGCGCAATAACAGCACTGGTCGCCTGTACAGGTAGTGAGAGGCACCAGGCAAGGGTCCCAATCACTGAAGGATACCAAGATTTGGGACATTATACCAAGCAAGTGAGAATAACCATTCAGTAAAGGCTATTCACCTTTAAGGCTCACCTAGTAGCAACTATCTACATCCAGAATAAGAAACTATAAAGGGAGAGAGATTAGACATAGGAAACATACAGAGTGACAGAGAAAGATTCACCAAAAGCAACAAAGGTGTAAACATAAGAAAACTGAAATCATGAAAAGGAAGAATAGCAAAGAAACAATGAGCTTCCACAACCCCACAACAGAATCCGCCAACACAGAAGTGCAAAGATTGCCAGAAGGACAATTCAGAACTTTAATAGTAGAATGATACAGGATTTCCAAAAAGAATTCAGAGAGAGCCTGAAATGAATGAAGGGTCAAATAAACAAAGAATCTGACACCCTGAACAGGGACCAAAAAGAAGCTCTGAAGGAAGGTCAGGATGTAATAATAGAAATGAAGGTATCAACACAGACCGTCAATAATAGACTAGACCACATGGAAAACAGAATCTCACTCTTAGAAGATGACCTCTCCAAAAATGAATGCATAGTATATATATTAGAAAAAACAATTCGACAGCATTAATTGGACATTGAAGAGATTTCAGCCAGTCTTAAAAGAGCAAACCTAAGAATAATAGGCATAGAGGAGGGAATGAAAGCTGAAACCAAAGGAATCAATAATCTATTCATAGAAGTAATATTAGAAATTTTTCCATACATAGAAAAAGCAGTTGACACACAGGTACAGGAAACATATAGGACCCCTAATAGACAAGATCAGAGAAGACGTTCACCATGCCACATAATAATCAAATTGACTAATGTAGAGGCCAAGGAGAGAATCTTAAAGGCAGCAAGAGTAAAAGAGCAAGTAACATTCAGAGGCGAACCAATAAGAATCACTCCCGACCTTCCAAACCAAGTCATGAAAGCCAGGAGGGCCTGGGGTGATATATTCCAAACTCTGGAAGAAAACAACTTCCAGCCAAGATTTATCTACCCAGCAAAGTTATCAAAAATCAATATGTTGGATATTAAAACCCATCTCTCAATAATCATGCTAAATATAAATGGCCTCAACTCCCAATCAAAAGATATAAGGGGGAAAATTGAATAAAAATCAATATCTATCTATATGCTGCCTGCAAGAAACACTCCTTACAAGTAAAGATACACACAAACTAAAGGTCAAGGGATGCAGCAAGGTAATCCACACTAACGGAACTTGAAAACAAGCAGGAGTAGCAATTATGATATCAGACAAATTAGACTTCAAACTTAAACTTATCAAAAGAGAAAAAGAAGGTCATTTCTTACTGGTACAAGGAACAATCCAGCAAGAGGATATAACAATAGTCAACATTTATGCCCCAAACATAGGTGCAACCACTTTCACAAAAGAAACTCTTTGTGACATTAAGTCATACATAGATCCCAATACATAGATCCCAATATTGGGAGACTTCAATATCCCTCTCATACCACGAGATCAATCTTCAAGACAAAAGGTCAGTAAAGATGCCTCAGACCTAAGGAACACCATAAACCAAATGGACCTAGTAGACACATACAGAATATTCCACCCAACTACAGCTGAATTCACATTTTTTTTCAGCTGTTCATGGAACCTTCTCTAAAATAGACCATGTCCTAGGCCACAAAATGAGTACTACCAAGTTCCAAAAATGTGACATAATCCCCTGCATCTTTTCAGACCATGATACAATGAAACTAGAAATCAACTATAAGAAGACCCAGAGAAATCTCATAAACACATGGAGACTGAACACCACACTGCTGAATGAGGAATGGGTCAGAGAAGAAATAAGGGGAGAAATTAAGAAATTCCTAGAAACAAACGAAAACAGAGACACAACATATCAAAATCTCTGGGACACCCTGAAGGCAGTATTAAGAGGAAAATTCATAGCACTGAGTGCTCACATAAGAAGAACAGAAAATCACCAAATAAATAACCTAATGACACACCTCAAAGCCCTTGAAAAACAGGAACACTCTAACCCCAAAACCAGTAGAAGACAGGAAATTATTAAAATCAGAGCAGAAATCAATGAAATATAGAATAGAAAAATACAAAATATCAACAAAACCAATAGCCGGTTCCTTGAAAAAATAAACAAGATAGATAAACCACTAGCCAACATAACCAAAATAGACAATCAACTCAAGTTACTAAAATAAGAGATGAAAAAGGTGATATTACCACTGAACACATGGAAATCCAGAGGATTATCAGAAACTACTTTAAAAAACTATACTCCAACAAAATGGAAATTCTAGAAGAAATTGACAAATTTCTAGACATGTACAACCTTCCTAAGTTGAATCAAAAAGATATAGAAAATTTAAATCAAGCAATAGCAATCAAAGAGATTGAAGCAGCAATAAAGATCCTACCATCAAAGAAAAGCCTAGGTCCAGATGGTTTCCTTGGAAAATTTTATAAAACCTTTATATAAGAACTAATCCCAATACTCCTCAATCTATTCCGTGAAATAGAAAGAAATGGAAATACATTCTAAGAAGCCAACATCACATTAATACCAAAACCAAATAAAGACAGCTCAAGAAAAGAAAACTACAAACCTATATCATTGACACAAATCCACACACCTGCAGTCAATTGATTTTTGACAAAGGGGCTAAAAACATCCACTGGAAAAAAGATAGCCTCTTCAAAAAATGGTGCTGGGAAAAACTGGCTAACCTAGGCAGAAAAATAGAAATAAACCTCACTATCTTACCTTGTACAAGAGTCAATTCAAGATGGATCAAAGACCTGGAAATCAGACCAGAGACCTTGCAGATACTTGAGGCGGGCATAGGCCCAACACTTCAACACATAGGTCCAAGTAAAGACTTCTTCAACAAGACCCCAAAAGCACAGGAACTTAAAATGAGGATCAATACGTGGGATTGCATTAAACTGAAGAGCTTTTGTGCAGCAAAGGAAATAATCAAGAACCTCAACAGAGAGCCGACAGAATGGGAGAAGATATTTGCCAGCTACTCATACTCTGATAATCAGAGGACTAATATCTAGAATATACAGAGAACTTAAAAAAATCCCCCCAAAAAACAAATAATCCAATCAAAAAATGGGCAAGTGAACTAAATAGACACTTCAGAGAAGAAAAAAATACAAATGGCCCATAAATGTATGAAAAAATGTTCAACATCATTAGCAATCACAGAGATGCAAATCAAAACTACCCTGAGATTTCACCTAACCCCAATTAGAATGGCAATCATTAAAAACACAAACAACAACAAATGATGGGGAGGATGTGGAGAAGTAGGAACTCTCATACACTGTTGGTAGGATTGCACATTAGTGCAACCACTTTGGAAAACAGTGTGGAGGATCCTCAGAAGAATGGGAATGAACCTACCATATGACCCAGCAATACCACTTCTAGACATCTACCCAAATGAACTGAAACCAAACTACCAGAATAATGCATGTGTATCTATGTTTATAGCTGCACAATTCACAATTGCCAAACTTTGGAACCAGCCAAGATGTCCATCAACAGATGAATGGATTACAAAACTATGGAATATGTACACAATGGAATTTTCCACAGCCATAAAGAAGAACAAAATTACATAATTTACAGGAAAATGGAGGGAACTGGAGAACATTATGCTAAGTGAGATTAGTCAGTCACAAAGAGTGAAAAGTCGGATGTTCTCCCTAATATGTGGAAGCTAGGGAGAATGGGACTTAGAAGGGACTCCAGACAAAGGAGAAAACACTAAATGAGCAAGAAGTGGACCTAACTAAGGGAGACGGGAGGGGGGAAGAGGGAAACCCACTAATGCACACGGTGTCTATACACAAATTTATCAGATTCAATCACTATGCTGAGCAGGAAAAGGAGGGAAGGGAGAGGGAATTGGGTGGGATTTATGGGCGGACTAAATGAGCAATGTGTGCATGTATCCTTCTGATACCCTGACACTTATCAAAATGTGTAACTACAATACACCAATAAATGAAATGAAATAAAAATGAAATGATAAAAAATAAATATGGAGACATTTTAAATTTCTAAGTCCCAAGTTGATATCTATAGCAAAGCATTACTTTTTGACCTGATATGTCTGTGTATGTGTTAGCAATATACCATTAATAAATATATTTTAGAAGATTTAGAATAAGTTAATATTTTCATGTTTTGATACACTTCACTAAAATCACTGATACATTTAAGGCAGTTTAACAAATACACATAATTGTTCATATCTATAATGAGGAAAGAAGACACTCAATCAATATACTTCTTGAAAGTTATAGTGATATATGTGTTAAAATATAATTCATGAATCACATACCAAGTGTGACTTCAGTGTGAACACCTTCAGAATTACTTAAATATCACCTGAAAAGCAAGAGAAATCTGTTAACTGTCATGGGAATTGAGTCACCATGGAAACATGTTCTGTAGAACTGTTTAAATTGTGGCCTGGCAACTCAAGGAAAAGCGATTTCAGCATGGCAGAAACATGTGTTTCTTTGTAGATCCAGATATCTGACTTGGTTTTCCTATCGTGCCAGTGCCAAATATTTCTAAAAATGCAATAAAATATACTAGAAGTCACTTGTGTATAGAGTAATTGTAAAATCTTTTGTCCATTTTAAAATTAAATTTTCCTGGCATTATGACTGGTGAAGGATTCTTTGCTTATGCTTTGTGTAAATCCGTATCATGATGATGACTAGTATGACAACCTTCTAGTAAGAAAACTACTGGCTCGAACTTCCCATCTTTACCTTCTTGAACTTCTCCGTGCATGCCACTATTAAATGGCTCACAGAGGTTGGGAAAGAGACCTGGGGACTGGGGGACTGCTGGCTCTTGTTAGTGTTTAGCAAGAACACAGGTTTCTTTCTGCATTTTCCAATGTCCATCCTGAATGAAGTCTTTACCCTAGCTTTGATGAAACAGTACTGCAAAAGGCAGTCTCTTCCTATAGTTCATGGAAATCGAAATTGTATCTTTGCATATGCATTCTCCAGCCTGCTAGTGTTTAGAGGCTGCATTGATTCAAGATCTGAGAGATAGCTCCATGTAGTCTAGAAATAATTCAAAGATGCTTGCCCTAGAATATGACTGTCCGGATTTCCAAAATGTTTACATGCTACATAATTCCTGCATTAACCATCTTTTTGAAATGAATCTCCAAGCTTAAGTTTTGTCTCCAGTGGATTCAGATTGACAATATTTATTTTAAATTAGTAATTTTACTATCCCTTAATTAAAATGCAAAAATTATCCTTAGAGTTGACAGTTTAAAGAGAATACGGATGTAGAAGAATTTTTTAATTTAAACTTTTGTGTTTGTACAAATTTTAGTAGCCTTTATTTCCTACTGATGTCTACATTTACATATGTTTGTCACTCTAGGAATTAATATCATGAGCTGGGTGTGGAGATGTAGACCTGTAATCCCAGTACTTGGGAGGCTGAGACAGGAGGATCGCAGGTTTGAGGACAGTCTCAGAAAGTAGTGAGACTTTCATCAACTTACCATGACTGTTTAAAAATAAAAATAAAATAGAGATGGAGGTATAACTAAGAGATATAATGCCCCAGGGTTCAATCCCCAGTACCACAAAAAATATTGCAAGATGTAAAGTAGATAATATTCTGAATTGTGCTTATAATGTATTTAGAGAAGAATAATATACAATAAATCTGTTTTGATCTTCTCCCTGTATTACTTATATCATGCTTAGAAAAAAATCTCAAAATTTTAATTCTAAATGTCAAGTCACCCAATACTGATATTCCATTGATCTGTAACTGTAGATATCTTTATTAATTTGTAGGTAAGTATATTTTTAGTGTATTAACTTTGAAAATTACATTTAGGAAAGATATGAACGGTATAATAAAATGTAGATAATATTTTATTTCTTTTAAGTGAAAATTTTAAGCCCAAATGTGGAAATTTATTCTTTAGTTGTTTTATCTTATACTCAAATATACATACTTTTAGCAGGGTGTGGTGGTACACATCTGTAATCCCTGTACTTGTGAGACTGAGGCAGGAAGATCACAGGTTTGAGGCTAGCTTCAGCAA
>PVJS01007867.1:0-54769 GCA_004027185.1 Glis glis
GAGGGAGGGAGGGAGGGAAGAAGGAAGGAAGGAAGGAAGAAAAGAAAGAAGGAAGGAAAAGAAGTACATGGTAGCAAACACTTTGTGCACTAACAAAATAAAATAGTTGCAAAATTCACGGGAAGAATTCACAGGAACTTAATTTTAGGAAACTAGTAAACATTTTACTAGTCAATTATGCCTAAGATCATCTTACACCTTATTCATTTTAATGGCTACTATATTAAGAGCTCAGTTTCAGGTGTGGGTACAAATCATTCATCAACTTTCTCCTCTCACTGTGTTGGTATCCTCCAGATTTATTTAATACAAAAGGGCTTTTATATTTCTGGGGCTTTGAAACTGTAAAGTTAGGTCATTTTTTTCCTTTCTTTTCCTTCCCTTCTCTTCCTTCCTTTCCTTTTCTCCTTTCCTTCTTTTCTTCCTTCCTTTCTTCCTTCCATCCTTCCTCCTCTTACCTTTTAAACAAGATATTGGTCATTGAAACAGATGAGTTGGTTTCAGCCCTGTGAGAGATTCAGCCCTGCCATGTTTTCATGATTTATGACTTGCGTAAATAGTGTAAGATTTGGATCTCTACCTTGCCCATAAATTGTCTTCTGTTCTCTCTGTTGTGATTGATTTCCATTTAACTCTTTGGTTGACAATCCCAGCACTGATTCTGCATCTCTGGGTTTCATTATAGCTTATTAATTTTCCTTATATGAATGATACTTTTTGTAGAAAACCTTTTTGCTGCCCTGTTAGAATTCTCCTGTGCTTAGGGGCAGAACTTGCCTATTTGATGAAAGGGGGTTGGCTAAAGTGGTATATGAAGAAAATGGCACATACTGGGTGATTAAGGGCTACAGTGAGCTACAGCCTGTGATGTACGGGCAATATCTAAATGCTGTAATTCTCACTTATTTGCTCTCTGCTCAACGTTTTCATCTTTCCAGTATTAATTAGGAAGTCATTATTTTTAAAAATACGTCAAATATTTCTCGAAATAGGCAAACAAAAATTAGAAGCAAAAACAGATTCTTATCATAAAAAAGCACTTTATTAAATGTCCTGCTGATTACTGGAATCACATATTGCTAAGGGAATTAAATAAAAAGTCAGTTCAGGCTTAAAAGAAAATTATCTCAGATTTTAAAAATATACATTAAATTAAAGAAATAGGAGATTTTTGCTCAATGGGTAATTCAGCTCAATAGTTATGCTCAGAAATATCACAGCAAACTATAAAAAAATGTAACCAAATACTTCTTAAATCTTATTTCAGCCAATGTAGTCAGTTTTGCAGTGATATACATGAAATAGTCCCAGAAAAACATAGTCAAACAATATTTATCAACTATATATTGTCTATTAATCCTGTTATCAAATTTAAAAGATCATGAATTATTAGTTCAATTAAGTAATTACTCTGAAAATGCAAAATATAAACTTGAAAAAATGTTGTTTACATTTCTTAAAATTTTATTTCAGCTGTGAATGTGCATCTGGATGGACTGGACAAAACTGCAGTGAAGAAATAAATGAATGTGACTCTGACCCATGCATGAATGGAGGTCTTTGTCATGAATCGGCTATCCCTGGGCAATTCGTATGTCTATGCCCACCCTTTTATACTGGACGATTTTGCCATCAACACTACAACCCCTGTGATCTACTCAATGAGCCTTGTAGAAACAACTCAACGTGTTTGACTTTGGTAGATGGAAATCATTATTGTGTTTGTAGAGAAGGTAAGAACTGATGTATGCCTTAATGCTTGCTTATTTATTTAGTGTCCCTATGGAATTATGGCCTTTTAAGAATGGTGAGAAAAACCCTTATTTGGGGGGGAGGTAAGGGAGTAACTGACTCAAAACCAAGTATAAAAACATATTGAGGAAATACACTCAAAGATTTAACTTGCATAGCCTTAGATGAGAGAGCAATGGTGAAGTTTTGAAGGTCTTTTACTCTTTCTCTTTCTTTTCTTTTTTGTCAGAAGTTATCTCTCCTTTGGTAACAAGTTCTCTTTCCTAAAGAGTCTTGTCTATGTAGAGTTCTTGACAATAGCAGATAGTTAAAGTTGGGTATGAATACATATAAGCTAATCAAATCTTCAGTATAATATTTCTTCTGGCAATATCTAAAAATATCAATTTATACTTAGATTGCTCAGCTGCTATCATGTGACTTTAGCACACTGCAAGTTTTCAGTATAACTGGAATATATTATCAGCCAAAGTAAAAGTCATATAGTGTTTAGAAGCTTGCAACTGTAATTTATTTTCTAATATTCACTTTTGAATTCATGTCTCTTTCCATGTCAGTGGTCCTTAAATAATTCCCTGAAAGATAAAGGCAATATCTTTTTCTATTCAAAACAGCAAGATTAGACTACAACAATGAATTAAATATCATATTCAATGCTATTTCCATTTATTTTTAAAATACCCTCGAGAGCTTCCTTAAGATATAGGTAGTCTATTTTAAACCTATCAGGCAAATCCTTGAAACTGTGTACATGACAGAAGCTTTTGGGCCCTCTTGGGGATTGGAACTAGAAACTGGAGAGCTTTTAGTAATTGCTTTTGCAAAAATGACAAAGAATTTATAGAGCATGCAGAAAAAAATGTTTTCAGGAATGTGGCGAAAAGCAAAGTAGAGAAAAAAATGAGGGGAATGTTTAACACCCAGAAAACCTTAGCAATTAAAAATACCATAATTAATATGAATAAATAATTTTTCTTTTAACAAAATCTGAGAGTGAAAATTTTTGAAGAATTATTCAGTATCAGTGGAAGACATGATTTATTGAGGAGGATTATTCTATGGTCCTTTATTCGTAATATTGATATTCTCAGAAAACAAGTATTAGATAAATAATTTACCAAGGAGACAACAGTATAATTACTCACTTTAAATAAAAACTCCTCTATATTCGGCAGAGATAATTTCCTACCAAGGGAGAACTTTTTCTGAATCATTATATTTTGATAACTGGTTTGAAACTCATAAATGTAGCCAATACATTTATATAATCTAGTGAGATTTCTTTTTTGTTTTGGGGTGAGGAGAAATAAGTTCACAGATATCATGAGATCTTCTTATCACATATCAAACTAGGGATAATATCTCCCATTCTTTTGAGGATTCACCAAGATGTTGAGGAGAATTTAGATTTAACCATTATAAATAAGTAAAATTCTTTGCTCTCCCTTGAGATTTCATCATTCTACTTAAGGCTTCCAGAGAAATATAAGTCACTCAGTGCGTTGGACAGAGTGACACATGCACACAATGAATTGTTAGTTTATCCTTTCTAAAAAATGTTTTCAGCACAGAGACACAACTGAAGTGCTCAACATTATTTAACTAATTTACAACATATTTCTAAACTTACATGATTATGGGATTTTCAATAAATCAGGTCTAATTACTATAACAATGTGTATTTAAATTTCCTTTGGTAGCTCAATCTTTGTAGCAAATCAAAATTAAAGACTGTAATATTGCTTAAAAAATCACCTGAGAAAACTAAAAAAATGTTGACTATGGAAAGTTTTAAAACCTACGGTATGGGTTGCTTTTATAGGTGTTATTTAAAGTTGGATCTGCCTCAGTCATTATATCTTTTATAAAATAAATGCATGCTTAAATTCCATTTTAACAAATATCAAAATGCAAAGTACAAAGAAAGCCAAGACTACAACTTCTACAGACATAAAATTTGGAAACTCTACTGGACTTCTTAAGTTGTTGGTGTTTGTCAACTGACTACAAAGTGGCTGTTCATGATAAAATGAGCTGAAGGATTAAGGTGTTTCTGAATTTCTGTTCACACTTTTTGTCAGTCTACAGGGTATATCATTATTTAAATATGAGTGTAGATAAAATTTCAGGGCAAGAGTAGTTATGTGTCTACATGCTAGACAACTCATTGTAAATGGCATTCAAAGTCACACCGAAGGACCAGCAAGCAGAATTCTTCTGGATTTATACCAAACTGTTCAGCAAGTAAACTAGTTTGTTTACTAGAACTAAATGTTATAGTGAAAATAATCTAATCCATTTTGATGCAATATGAACTACTAAAAATTATAGGCACAATAAAATAATAGAACTACTGTGATCCTGTCTTGCAAGAGAAAGTAAGGGCAATTCTTGTGTCTTCTAACTAGAACCGAGGTGAGTAAATTTGGTCACTAGGCATATTTGAAATTTTGTAGTGTAAAATAAGAAGACAAAGAAGCATATGGCAATAATAACTTGATGTAGGTTTATTTTGTATATAATGCCGTTTGAGGAAATTTCTGTGATTGAAAAAAATCAGTGCTTTAAAAAATAAAATGTAGTACATAGAAAGGCAAATTTAATTTTAAAGATTCCTTGATTCCTAAATAGGGTTTATTTTTGACACCCCAATAGTGTCAGCTTTAGTTATTTAGTGCGTAATCAATTTATGTACCTACAAATATATTTTATAGTACACATAACTTCTTTTGCCTCTAAAAACTATTCTCTATACACAATATACATCCATCTTACAACTGCATGTTGACATTGTACTAGAAATGTAAAATATTATTCTTTATTTACCGACTCAACAAACATATTGATTTCCTATGATGTGTCAAGTCTTCAGGTAGGTTCTAGAGAAATTAAACATGGCAAAGACATGCCCTCAAGAAATTTAAAGTTTAAGGGAGAGATACACAAGCTAACTAACTGCTAAAGTGCTACACAGTAAGAGCTTTCACATTTATGGAAGAAATATGCATAAAGATGAAGATGTTGTGGATATGCACACAGATTCCTTCTTACTGTAACAACTCTTGAGTTATTTTCTTGTATTGCTTTAAATACATCCCCCAAAGTTTATGTGTTGGAAACTGGATCCCCATTGCAACAGTGTGGACAGATATGAAATTTAAGAATTTTTTAAGTTATGAAGGCTGAACCTTCATGAATGGATTAATGCCATTCCCACCAGAGTAGGTTAGTTATTGCAGGAGTGGATTTCTAAGGAAAAGGTGGGTTTGACATTCTTTTTTTTATGTTCATTTATTGGTGCATTGTAATTATACATTTTTATATATGTCAGGGTATGAACATCATACATGCACACATTGCACATTTAGCCCTCCCTCCAATCCCACCCTATTCCCTCCCCCTTCCCTCCCTTTCATGCTCTGGTTAGTGATTGAGTCTTATAGGTTTGTGTAAGTACATCATGTGCTATAGTGTGTTTCCCTCCACCCCCCTCCCAACTCCTTCAGTTAGGTCACCTTCTTTGTCCATCTAAAGATTTCTTCTCTTTGTTTCTCTCCCTTACGTGTACACATGAGTTCCGTTTTTCTGTTTTGCTGTCTGTCATAGGCTGGTAAAACAGAAAGAACTAGTCAATTGCAGGACTTCCCAGCCTCCAGAACTCTAAGAAATGAATCTCTATTCTTTATATAGTCCTAGTTTTGGTTATTCTGTTACAGAGCACAAATTGGTGTAAGCTAGTTCTATGTGATTTCAGAGGAGTTCTTCAGCAGGTCAAACTTTGACAATAACATGGTGCCCACAGCAATGACATACTCATTAAACCACTCCCTTCCTTATTTTATTCCCCACTCCCTTGCAATAATTCCTATCATTGCCTCTCAAGTAAACTCACTATTTGCAAATCATTATCTCAGATTCTTCTTTGGAAGAACCCAAGTCAAGACACATAGTAAATCCCATTGCTTTGGCAATTGTAATTGATCTAAGCCGGGCATATGGCTGTAATATTGGCATTCAGAGTTCTGCCTGGAACTGATGCTGCAAAAAGGGTCTTTCTCTTTCTGGAAGAGTTTTTCAATTGTTCCAGTCAACCACCATATTGCCTTTAACAACATGGAAAACATTTGCATTTAGCAGAAGTGTTTGAAAAGAAGGAGGTCTGGCGATTCGTATAGATTTTGGTTTTCATTTTGTTTTTTATCAATACTGTGAACAGCATTATTTGTCCCAGCTATGATCCAGTAAGTTTAATCATTGTCTATGTTAAGGTTTAATTTGTATATAATCAGAAGAGTAATGGCTAACACATATAGCCATTGGAAAAGCTAAGCAGGAGAGGTTAAATAAACTGGGTTCAAATTCAAGTTAGTAGCAAAAGAACATAAAAACCACATGAGAATTAAGGAAATAAAAATGACCAGATAAAATGTATATGAATGTACTGTATCAGCAAGCATGTTTGTGTATATTGTTAGATATTTAAAATAACTTCATTCTCAAAATATATTTTCAAATATTTTCTTCATGAGTAATTCTTTATCTTTTTTTTTTTTTGGGTACTTAGGATTGAACCCAGGGGCATTCTAACTCAGAGCTATATACCTAGCCCTTCTTTTTATTTATTTTTTAAAAAATTTTGAAACACAGTCTCGTTAAGTTGCTGAGTCTGGTCTTGAACCTGAAATCCTCCTGTCTTGGACACTCAAGTACTGGGATTACAGACATAATGCCACCATTCCCAGCCATTCTTTATCTTTTTACTTTGAATTATATCTCAGTTTATAAATAAGAATATATCCTACCAAAAACTTTTATTTTACTGTGATGGGCTTAGTTTCCAAATGTTGATATTTTGTGAGGAAAACAATTTTTTTTAAATGACAAGGATTAAAATGTGGCAAAGATACCACATAAAGTGTTGGCAAAAGGCAGAATCAGATTATTTATATGTGTTGTTGATTTACAACTGAGATCCTAAGTTTGATGTATTTGTAGTAGCAGAAGAGACAAGTAGTTGCATTTAAATGTGTCTATTACTCCAGTATATATGCTGTCATTATGGTAATGCCACATTACCTAAGATGTATAATTACAAGCACCAAATGAATGTCGCTTGACAAAACAGTTTGTGTAAATTAAAAAGTAGTCTTTCTAATAATAAATTTTCCCAGGTAGTCACACATATCTGTTAAGTTTAAGTAGCTATAGAAATTAATATTGGGAAAATTCTCCAAAGGAAAAAAATATATAAATAAGCTTAAAAAGTTTTAAATATTATTATATTTCAAAACATTAGCTTTTAGACTAATATTTTAATGTTTACTTTAAAATCAGTGCAAAAACTTATTAGGGCTTGTTGGAAATATTAGTTCCATATATCCATATTTCCTAGTTTTAAGTGTTAAAATATATAGCTCTTTTCAAATATATGTCAGTGAATAATGACATTTGTATTAAAATATTTACATTAAAATAACATTTTTAAATCCTGACTTGTCAAGAGTAGATTTTGAAATTTTGTTTTCATAAATATTCAAAATCTAGGGAAACTAGATTTTTAATTAAGAAGAAAAATAATGTATTTTAATACTTTTGAAAATAATTTTAAGTATAGTTTTTACTTGAAATATATGATTTTTAACTACCTTATTGGAATACATGTCATAGTATACTCTCATTTCCCCCTATTCATTTAATTTCTAATTACCCCAACTGATATCACTTCCAAAGTGAGAGTTGTTAAAAGTGTAGTCCAGAATGATAAAATGATTCTTTCACAGTTTGTAGGGAGCTGGATGTGGTGGCACACGCCTATAATCCTAGTACTTAGAAGAATCACAGGTTGGAAGCCAGCCTCAGCAACTTAGCAAGAGTTTGGGCAACTTAGAGAGACCCTGTTTCCAAATAAAAAAGAAAATAGGGCTGTATTGTAGCTTGGAGTTAAAATGCCCCTGGGTTAAATACCCCAGCACCACAAAAATAAATGTATTAATAAATAAAAAGTTTTTAATGAAATCCTCTCTATTGTTAATGTACTTTGATCCATACTATCTCTTATAGAAAATTAAATGCAAAAGGCCTGAATTTGTTACAAAGAATATACTGAGTTTAAAATGATATGTGCTATCTACATTGGTATAGAGCCTGGGTTTTAGTAGTAACTTTATAACTAATTTTATATGTTTTGGAAGATTGAGAAAGTGTAAAAATAATAGTACTTATTAAGCATCATTTGCATTTGCTGTAGCAATACACAGCCAAGACAGTAAAAGGATCAAGTTAGTACCCATCTGCCCATTTGAGAAGGTCTCCTTGTTTGTACATGTAAAAATCCTTAGGTCAGTTAACAAAGTATAGTCAGCCAAATACTTCCGGATAAGACTAAATAACACTAAATAACAGAGGCACAACTTAGAATTAATTTACTGTACTTGCTATTTGGAGAACCTTTTAGCTGTAATTACACATAGTCAAAATAAGAACCCTTCTCACAAATGAATATCAACTTCCAAAACCAAAGACTATAGACCATGTACTTTGACGCTAAATATGTACACTTTTCACTCCTTTAAAAAAATTCCTAAAACATAAGCTTTCTCAGTAAAGCTTTGGCTTGTTTTGAATGCAGTTCATGTTTACTTTATTTTTCCTCCAAATGTCTACTGCACTTCAGCAATCTCATGTCCTCCAGCCCATTGACATATGTTACCAGTTGGTAACAAAGCTCCATCTAAGAAAGGTCCAACTTACTGGACAAGGCAAAGTCATAGCAAACAAGGCCATCCAGTGAGCTCTCCCTCCTTATACCCAAGTCCTGAGAGTTCTGATTCAAGAGCTGAACTGAAATTGTGAAGGATTACTAGGACTTTTTAGTCAGTTAGTGCCCCTGAGTTCCAGCATCATAAAAAGAAAAAAAAAAAATAGCAAGAAACATCTAAGTGTCAAAATACCTGCCTCCCAGAGAAAATTAATCATGCTGAATGTAGGAATGATGAATGCATCCAATTTTCTAAATCTTTAACTTATAAAAAAACTAACTACAATAAAATATTTAAAGAATTGAATATCCTTTGAAAAAAGAACTTCATAACTACTATGACATCTGCAACTTAAATATAAAAAAACAGGAATGATGATTGAAAAATAGTGAAGTGTGTTAGAATAACAACAACTTGCTCACCTAAAAGAGGAAAGAGCTATATTAATTTATAATTCATTTTAATTTTGTTTTAATGCTAAAAATACACCATTTAGTAAATTAGCAAATTACAAACATGTAACTTAGGAAAATATAAGAGAAATTAATAGTATTATTTGTCCTGAAGAATTCCTGGTCTATTAGTCACTTAAGTAGTCCAGCTTTTTAATAAGTACTGTGTCACAGAACATCTTCATTCTCTCCACTTTCAACCTATCTTTGTCTTTATATTTTTAGTGAATTTCTTTTAGATATGCTTTAGTTGCTTCTTAAATTTTATTTAATCTGTCTTTGCCTTTTAATTTGAATTGTTTTAAAATTATATGCAATGTAGTTATTGAATGTGTGGCTTTAAATTAAACATCTTGCTATTTGTTTTCTACTTGTATCTATGATTTGCTCCTTTTTTCTCTTTTGTGTTCTTTTGATTAGCTAATTTTTAGTTTTTCATATCATCTCCTGCTAAAGAGGCAGCTGGATTTTCCAAGATACCACATTGGTCTCCCTGACAATCTCCAAGGGAGGCAGGTTTGGAGTTTGGCCTGATGGTAGACTCCATAGAGATAGAGAAATGGCAATACTTGTCCCACACTATTATGTGAAAAGATAAAGTAGGGGTCATTCCATGTTCTGTCATGAGTATCTGAGTGAGGAAATCTTTAATGATCAGTAGG
Source organism: Glis glis (assembly GCA_004027185.1). Taxonomy (NCBI): domain Eukaryota; kingdom Metazoa; phylum Chordata; class Mammalia; order Rodentia; family Gliridae; genus Glis; species Glis glis. The sequence continues at coordinate 9,625 of PVJS01007867.1, forward strand.
CACTGAACTGTCAGGCTATGAAGAGAGACCAAGGGAGCTGTGCTGTATCATCCACTCACCAACATCACAAATGATTTGAAACTTTCAACATGAAGAAGTAGCTGTGATATAAAAAGGAGAAGAAGCTATATGAGAAGTACAGGTACTATGGGAGGAAGACAGCAATTCACAGGTAGCTGGACCACCCTGTCCTTCACATGCTTCTCAATCCAAACCTTAGTGTGCGTGTGTGTGTGTGTGTGTGTGTGTGTGTGTGTGTGTGTGTATGTGTGTGTGTGTATGAACAATAGAGGTTAAAGTCATTTGAATGACCTTATTTTCCCCAAACTAAATGAGTCTAATAGCATATCAGCATTTACAATGTTACTGAAATTATTTAGTCCTAGTTGTATCATTGAAAAATCAAGAGAAAGGAAAACCATCTTTTTTGTACATTTTTTACAAATAACTATAGAAAAATACAAACAAGAAAACATAAGAATAAGTACATATTTGTTATATTTAGTTAGTATATAACCATGCAATAGTTATTTAAACATTCATTATGAATAATAAAAAATTTAATTGTAATTTAAAAAGGGATATCCTGGGGATTTTTTTTCCTTGATGCAAATGTGTTGAAATCATTATAATTGCCTGTCTTATCAATCTATATAACTTTCTTTCACATCCATTTTTAATATAACTGGCATGTGTTTAAATGGATGACTGATTATGTAGCTATGAATCAGAATAATTTGTTTTCTTTGAATCACTTGGATATGAACAGCAATTAAATAATTTGCCACATCTGCTGTCTTGAATAAATCTGATCATTGAAGCTGAATTTTACTTTAAGATTGGTCATCATATTAATTCACTTTCCAGATCATTTCAGTTCTTCTTGTTCAAACATTTAAATATCTTATAAAACAACAGGCACATTAGCAACAACTGTACATTCCCAGGAGATTAAGTAGAGCATTCTTCCTTTGATTCTTCCACTTGAAATAATTAATCTAGAAACTGGCACGCTTTTATTCAGCTATTATGTTGAGAGCTGTATGAGAAGCCAAAGTGAGGTATTTTCTTTTACTGTTTTTAACCTCTATTATGAACTTATTCTCTAGACTCCTTACCACTGGCTCTGACTTTCACACTCTATGGCAAGGAACGCTCATCCCATTCCATCTCATCTCTCTTTGTAGGATTTGAAGGTGAACGCTGTGAAATTGACAGGAATGAGTGCTTCTCCCTTCCCTGCCAGAATTATGGTGACTGTGAAGATGAGGTCAACAATTTCAGGTAGAGAAAACCAAAATAAAAATGCCTGCTTATGTATCCAGATGTATCTATGCGAATGTTTAGAATTTCACCTGACAAATTATCATATATAGTTGTTAAAAATTAGCTCTTCTAACACTAGTTGAAGCTTTAAATTTACATATTTATACAAATGAAGTAATTAAATTTCTTGTTTAAAAGATGTGTTTGCAGACCTGGGTTTTCTGGACTTCTATGTGAAATTGAAATTAATGAGTGTTCCTCCAAACCTTGCAAGAATAATGGAACATGTGTGGATCTGGAAAACAGGTTAGAGGCTGCTTTTTGTTGAATCAAATATTTTGCATGTGAGATTTAACAAATACTGAAATGAGTACTCATTTGCTCATTACATGACTTGGGGAGCTCAACATTACTGATAACTTCGTGCTTGTGCCCAAGTGCTTCTCACCTTTTCCTTTAAGTTACAGTATAATTTGTCTATATCCCTGAACAAAATGCTTTTCAGTTTAAATATTAATACTCATGAAATGACATTTTATTGTCTTCTGAAAATTCATTTTCAATGGAAATGTTTCTTTAGCATCTGCTAATGTGAAGTATCTGACATTTTTTTAATTCTTATAGAATATTCTATCTATATATGCCAACATTTATTATCATTTTATTGGTTAGACAATTGGATTGTTTACTTCTTTTGTCTTACCAACAATTATATTAACGTTTTCAACTGTTTATCCAAAGGTACTAGAAATAGTTTTACTCTAGAGCACATTAATAGATATAGAATTGTTGGATGTGGTTGACATTTCCACATTTGTAAATCATGTTTGTTTTTTCATTTCATTTTGAAAAATGAAATATTCACACTCTCAACAACAATGAGTAAATGTTCTTATTAACATTGCCAAAGTGTTCCACTTGTTCCTATGTGAGTAAAATGATATCTCATTATGTATTTTCTGCATTCCCATAAGAAGATTGTATAATTTTAACACATTTTTGAGATATTTAATTTAGCTTTTCTAGAAATTCCTAATTATGGCATTTCCATAATGTTCTTATTAATGTATAAGTATCTTTAAATATTATAATTACTAGTACTTTTGTTGTTTGTATGTATTGAATATATTTTCTATAAAGTGAAATAGATGTTTTACCTTCTTTATAAGTTAGGAATACTAAAACTAAATTTTAATGTTTTTAAATTAATTGATGACACTGTGCATGGTTTATATTATTTTATTTTATTTTATATTTGTGGTACGGGATATTGAACCCAGGGGCATTCTACCTATGAACTACACCCCAGCCCTATTTTTGAATTTATTATTTTGAAAGATACTCTCACTAAGTTGTGAAGGGCCTCACTAAGTTGCTGAGCCTGGCTATGAACCTGTGATCCTCCTGTCTCAGCCTCCCAATTACTGGGATTACAGGCATGCGCCATCACGCCCAACAGTTTGTATTTTTTATTTTATTTTATATTTTCTCTACTGTAGGAAAAAAAGATGTTTTCTTTTATTTCCTTTCAAAATTTTTAAGTTCTGCCCTTTACATATAAATCTCAATCCCTGAAGGATAGTGTGTGTGAGGGTGAACGTGTACAGTATGAAGTAGGAATTTAATATGAAGTAGTCCATTTTTCCATATGACTAAACAATTATGGCTGCTCCATAGAGAATAAGTCCATCTTTTCCTCACTATTTGCTACACCTTCTCAGTTGCAGCTCAAGTTTCCACATAGAAATGTCTATTTCTCTACCTCAATTTTATTGTTTCAATTCAGATATTCATCCATGAGCTAGTGTCATGCTCCTTAGTTACTTAACTTTATATACTGCAATATTAGTACAAGAATCTCATCTATTTACTCTTCTTTAGGAAGCTTTAATTACTTTCTACAATTTTTCTATTACAATCAACTTATAGTCTGCATTAATATATTGAAGACTTTAAAAATAGTAGACTTGGAAAATTTCAGTGTGTGTGTGTGTGTGTGTGTGCATGCATGCGCTGTTAGATCACCTTTAAAGACAGAAGGGTAAGGTCTGAATTTGACATTTTTAGAACAAGTTAAAGTGAAAATGTTTTCACTGAAATAGAACAAAGAAAAGCAGAACTTTCTGAGAGGTTCATATTAAATTAATATACCCATATTAGAAGAAAAGGTATGCAAGGAAGAAACAAATATAACATTTAGTAAAAACTACAAAAATATCCAAAAATCAAAAACTCAGAAGGAAATTAGAATTAAAAAGTGAATAGAAAATAATTCTGAGTAGGTGAGAAAATGTAAATCTCTTCATACATCCTCAAGATAGCTATATAGACAAAAACTAAAACTAAACAAATCTTACATTTCAGCATATATATATATATATGCGGAAATTTATATATATATATAATATATATATATATCTACATATTTTATAAATAAGAGAGAGATACACACAGAGAAAGAGAGAGAAATAATTCTATGAATTAAATGAGTAAATTGCTATTTAGAATATTTTGAAGCCAGGCGGAGTGGCCCCCACTTGTGATCCTAGTACTTGGGAGGTTGAGACAAAAGTATCACAGGTTTGAAGACAGCCTCAGCAAGTAGCAAGACTCAGCAACCTAGCGAGACCCTGTTTCAAAAGGAAAAAGTAAAATAGGGCTGGGGGTGGAACTCAGAGGTAGAATGCCTCTGGGTTCAATCCCAGTACCACATACAAAATAAATAAATAAATAAATAAATAAATAAATAAATAAATACATGATTAAATAACAGAATATTTTGAGAAAATAAGTCATCATTACCATAAAACTATCATTAAGAAGAGATATCACAAATTATGTTCTAGTACTCAATATGCCACACTAGAAAATAGATTTTAGAACTTCTCGATATATAGAATTATCGTAAGTGTATTAAAGAGGGGCATAAATTGAGACAAAAGTCATTATATCCTTTGTTTTGTGGTAATGTAACATTTTCAAATTTATTGATATGAAAAGAATCTTTTCATGGGTTACCTTTCACTTGCCACATCTGAGAATTCTGTGCATAATTATTACCTATTTTGTGATTTCATAGAATCATCACTAATGCAACATAGAGAGAGCCTGCCTCAGAAAAGGAAGAAAAAAGCCAGGCATGGTGGCACATGCCTGTAATCCCAGTACTTGGGAGGTTGTGACAGGAGGATCACAGGTTTGAGGACAGCCTCAGCAAGTAGCTAGACTCTCAGCAACCTAGAGAGACCTGTTTCAAAAATGAAAAATAAAAAAGGGCTAGGGGTGTACCTCTGAGGTAGAAATTTTCTGGGTTCAACAAAATTCATTCAAAAGCAAGCCCAAAATGTACAGATATTACAGGGATCAGGGTACAGGACTAATGTCTGACACTCAATTAACGTGTATTGAAAAAGTCAAAGATTGGGCATGGGAATGTTAGATTTTCAGTGGTTACAAAATAATGGCTGAGGTTACTTAGAACGAGTTCTTTCAGAAAATCAGAATAAAATCTGGTTCAAAGCATTTCAAGGAAATTTGGTAAAGTTTCTTTATCTAGACTTCAAAACAGGGGAAAATGTGGATCTATTTTTGTAAGGGGCACTTTTCCTATCAATTTAAGTTTGGCATAGGTTAAATTCTTTCTTTTTTCTACTTTGTACTATTTATTGGTTTCATCATAAATTCCTATAAAGATGAGAATAAGCAGAGATTGATGTCCAAGTTAAAGATTGATGGCTATTTGAGATTCAATCCTCTTTATTTTTTTTTGGGGGGGGTGGTACTGGGAATTGAGTCCAGGGGCATTCTGCCTCTGAGCTATATCCCCAACCCATTTTTTAAATTTTAAAACAGGATTTCACTCAGTTATTGAGGGTCTCACTAAATTGTTGAGGCTGGCCTCAAATCTGTGATCCTCCTCTCTCAGCCTCCCAAGTACTAAGATTACAGGCATGTACCACCATACCTGGTTGAAAGTCACTCCTTTTTGATACCTTCTTATATCCTCTATCCAGTGTATAATATTTTAAACCTGATATTTAACCACCAAATAACATCTGATTTCTCCAGATGGGGTTGTTTCTGCTAAAAGGATTTTTAAAAATTATCTAGAAGGGCTTTAATAACAGAAAAATACCATGTATTCCATAAGCAGAGAAATTTTCTATTTTCAAAATAGGATATAGTTGAAGGTTTACACTAATATAATAATAAACAGAATATAGTCATATAATTAAGGTAAGTTGTGTTTATCAAATTTAAGTAATTATTTATTTAACACATTTCTTTAAAACATTTTCTCTTGTAAGAAATACTGAAGCAGAAAATTTCATTGGAAGGGCAACTGCTCGGTTATTCAAAGAAAAAAAGGAAATTGATATATTATTTATTTAAACTAAGTCCAAATTTTTTAATTTAATATCCACATATAAATTATATATATATAATAAATTCATTCTTTGATGTTAATTGCTTCCTTATATTTCCATATTTCTCTAGATTTTTATGTAATTGCAAACCTGGGTATCATGGATCCTTCTGTGAACTGGATATAAATGAATGTAAAACCCCACCTTGTCTAAACGGAGAAAATTGTGTTAACAAAACTGGTAGATACAACTGCTTTTGTGCCCCTGGTTATACAGGTAAACCTATAACTTCCCTCCTATGTTAGCATATGACTATTTGTAAATACATGACAGCCTCATTTTTACACTCCACACCCTTAAATAACTTGCTAGATGCAAATAGGATAGGAAGATCAAGAGATACTTCTTAAAAATGTAAAAGAAATTAGTAAGAACTACAATGATGTGTTTTATCAACAACGTAAATACTAAGATTATATTTTGATGTGTTTTATATTGTTATGCTTTTTAAAATGGAATTGAGCCGGGCGTGGTGGCGCACGCTTATAATCCCAGTACTTTGGGAGGCGGAGACCGGAGGATCCGGGTTCGCGGCCAGCCTCAGCTCTCTCTCTCTCTCTCTCTCTCTCTCTCCCTCTCTCTCTCTCTCTCTACTTAGTGAGGCCCTCCGCAACTTCGTGAGACCTGGTTTCAAAATAGTGTATAAAAAAATAGGGCCAGGGGCGTAGAGCGGAGGTAGAACGCTTCTGCGTTCAATCCCCGGTATCGCAAAAAAAAAAAAAATAAATAAATAAATAAAATAAAATACAATGGAATTGATCTGAGGTATGTTAGTATGATTACAATGCAGACAAAAGAACTGATGTACAAAGAAGAACCATAGCACTGCTATTCTGTTATGCAATGTGTGTGTGTGTGTGTGTGAGTGTTATTGGGGACTGAACCTAGGGGAGTTTTACCTCTGAGCCATATCCCCTGCCCTATTTTATTTTTTAGTTTGAAGCAAGGTCTTGCTAAGTTGCTGAGGGCCTAAGTTGCTGAGGGCCTAAGTTGCTGAAGCTGACCTCAAACCTGTGATCCTCCTGTCCCAACCTCCCAAGTACTGGGATTATAGACATGTGCCATCCAACCTGACTGCAAATGTTATTTTTCAAATATAATAATTTTATCTCTTTAAATATCCTTTTATTCTATAAGTCAATGAGAGCCCTTGTGAACTTAAAGTTCAAGCAGAAAACATAATTTGGAGTTAGCTATCTAAATATCAATTACTCTACAATTCTATCCAAATATAAAGGCAAAAATTCATCAAGGAACTTATAAAAGGTGCATGTATTAGCCCTCTAAACTTCTGGTGGAAAGTTAATTTATAAAATACAAAAGACTACATTGTTTGGCATAGCAATATTGATGATGTGGGTCTAAAGAAAATGTATTCAAATCTCAACTCACAATCTATTGTCTGAAGTTTACACTGCTGGATTCATATGAGCTCCTACCCTGAGGGAGACTAGTTAAGTGAATCTAATATTAGGTTCTTGCTGGAAGGAATAAAAAACACTACACAAATGGAAGGATAATTAACAAGCAAAAATTATGACAAAATAGAAGCATTTCCATAGAATAAGTGATCAAGAGGCAAGGGAAAATTAAGTGACCTTAACAAAGACTATTAAAGTATCTTTCCTGAAGAAAATTGATGGTTTCAGGGAAGGTTACTGGCTACATTGTTACATGCTCAAAAGTATCCACTTAAATTGTTTTCTTTCTTTCTTTCTTTCTTTCTTTCTTTCTTTTGCAGTACTAGGGATTGAACCCAGGGCATTCTACCTCCAAGATACACCCCCAGCCCTATTTTTTATTCTTTATTTTGAAACAGGGTCTCACTAAGTAGCTGCAAACCTGACATCCTCCTGTCTCAGCTTCCTATGTACTGGGATTACAAGGGTGTGCCACCATGCCTGGTTTTTAAATTATTTTCTTAATTATCTTATCAACATACTTTATTACATAATAAGAAGCATTAAGTCTTGGCTATAAAACTGTGCCTTCTATGTCAAAGGACTCATCCTCTTCCAGGTTACTGAGATATCTATTGGCAACTGTAGATAATCCAGCCAGTACTGTCATTGACCAGGTGGTGCTATCGTTACTGTGGCTAACCGTGTGAAAATAAGAAATGACACACCAAGCTCCATATGACTGAGGATCGTACATTGTAAAGCTTGTCATATAACACTTGCTCTGATATTTTAAATTCATTCTAATGTTTGAAGGATTAACATATTCTTTTCTTTCTACAACCTCTCTGTTTAAATTACAAAATATGGTACTTAGCATCATTTCAAAATAATATTAGTTAACATGTTACTAGTTGCAAACTTAAGATTTTTTTTTTTTGTGGTACCGGGGATTGAACCCAGGGGTGTTCTACCTCCGCGCTACACCCCCGGCCCTATTTTTTATACTTTATTTTGAAACCAGGTCTCACGAAGTAACGGAGGGCCTCACTAAGGAGAGAGAGAGAGAGAGAGAGAGAGACAGAGAGAGATACAGGGAGAGAGAGAGAGAGAGAGAGAGAGAGCGAGCTGAGGCCGGCCGAGAACCCGGATCCTCTGGTCTCTGCCTCCCAAAGTACTGGGATTACAAGCATGCGCCACCACACCCTGCAAGATTTTTTTGATATATGTTTTTATACTGGTTCAGTGACAAGTTAAAAAACTCAATGAATTGTTGGCGTTAATAAATGGAGTTTGGTTTTTCGCACATGAGAATTCTGTAGGTAGACAGTGAGTGGTGTTGGCCCACTGGCTGGACAGTATTGGGCTGGGTCATGATTTCTTGTCTTTAATTTATGTTAATTGTCACAGGGATTCAGAACTGCTTCTGCACTTCTAGTGACTATGTCTGTCCTCAAGTCAGGACAAGAAAGAAGAGTGCTGTCAACTGTGTTGACCCTTTCTCTCAGGAAAACCTTCCCAGAATACCTAAAAAAGATTTTTGTCAATTTCTCATTGACCAGAGCTGGCTCATATGGTCGTTTTGAGCTGTGATAGAAGATGGAAAATTAAAAATGTATCTCTTTCAGAATTTACCACTAAAAATAGTAAGAAAAAATTAATTATGAAGTATGCATTACAGTTCAGTTTAACACCAAGTATGACTTGTGACTGGACATTTGAAAGGAGGTGATTCCCCTCCACAGAGCCACATGTATGTGTTTTCCTCTACAAGCTCTTCTGACATCAGACTGGACCTTCTCTGTCACTCAACAATATAGAAAGCTTTTTGTTATTCACAGACACTTGTAGTATTTATTTTGTCTTAAATTCAGCTGGAAGTATTTCTTCTTCTAGCCTCCTAAAGCTCTATGGTTTTGTGAAAAGAAGTTTTAATATATTCATTCCTCTTCTGTTCCATTTCCAGGGAGTCATAACATTATAATATTTTATTTAGAGAATCTTAAAATTTTAAGACACACGGATTCCATGCCTTTTCATATTTTTTCAAGATCATACGTCTAGTAGTGACAGAGCCAGTTTCAAACTGCACATTTCTATCTCTGCCAGTTTTATGTTTATCTTAATTTTGCTCCAACAGAAAAAGTAAAATTTGAGCAAACTGATATTATTGACATTGAAGAAGGAGAAAAGAACATTAAATGCAATAGTGAATGTATTAAAATTTGGTAACCAAAAGATGTTAGCCTTCTCTTACTGTAACAAATTATATGAGATAACCAACTCATGAAGAGGAAAGGTTTATTTTAGCTGACAGTTTTGAATATTTTAGTTTATGCTTGGATGGGTCCATTGCTTTTTGGTGTGTGTCAATGCAGCATTTTATGGTGGAGAGTGTGTGGCAGAGCAAAATCATTCACCTAATATTATCTAGAAAGCAAAGAGAAGAGAGGAAGGGACCATGCTTCCACGGTTCCTTTCAGGGGTATGCCTCCAGTGAACTAAAACTTCCCATTAGTCCCCACCTCTTAAAAGTTTCACTGCATCCCATTGCCATCAAATTCAGGACCAAACCTTTAAACTATAACCACAAATATATCACCAGCAAAATTTAGCTTTACCTACATCTATTAATTAATTTAATAGGAATATTTTTCCTAACTCTATGCCCAGGAAGGATTTCATGATCCTTCTTCCTCTAAACCAGTTAATTTTCTTCAAGACCATATTAAATAATCTGTGTGAGCAATTAATCATTATTAATGCAGTCATCCTTTGCTGTATGTCTTGTGTTTGAGTAGCTGCAGTTGCTCTGTGATAATTAAGACTGACATGGTTCCAAGTATTATAGTGACTTCTACTACCTGGAATTGAAGACAGACAACAAACCAACATTTACAACATTGATTATTTGAGGCTATTCTGTGATTGATTTATATTAGTATTAATGAATCTACATTGCAAAAAGGGTTCAAGTTTCACACTATCAATGTCAACTGAATTCATTGCTTATGAAATACACAGTGGATGGCATATAATCAAAAGCTTCTCTCTTACAAAAGAGAGAAATTAATAAGTGTATTTTGAGAGTGGTCTAAATTTGGATTAATTGAAGGATATTTGCTCATGAATTTCAGTTTTAATTTATATATCATTTAAATGTATAAAGTTAAACAAAAAATTATATATTGCCTTATAAAAGAGAATATTTAAACTCAGTTTAGCAACAAATCTCTTCTCAACACAATTACACTTTAATGCTATTAAATGTAAATACAAGTTTATGAATTGTGTTTATGAGCTTCAAACATATTATGTGGTCATATCTATATGTATATATATAAATACTTATATATTTGTTAGAATATATTATTTCAAAGAGAAAATTCATAAGTCCTTGTCTAAGAAATAATATCTTTGAAAATAATTTCACCTAGAAAATATAAAAGTACAAATAAATGGTTCAGAATAATGAGATATAATTATATTTTCTTCTAAGTGATACATATTTTTCTCAGAAATGCTTCATACCCACATGTGTACATAATACTTTAAGCACGTATAATACTTTCTATATTTGGGATGGCTAGGCTGTCTTTTTAAATGTATTTTTCATAGAGGCAAATGCCCAAGCTGTGTACAAAATAAAATAATCTTTTTTTATCTTATGCTCCAGAAAGTATAGTTTAGTGATATATTATCAATTGATCAATTGTTATTTTTCTTTGGTATTGTAGAAATGTTACTTATTGTATTGTTTCTATTGCCTAAAATACCTTACCTCCCCTATCTTAACTAATATTAACTCTCACAGCCTGACTCAAATGCTACTTTCTATAGGACATCTTTCTTAGACTTTTTGGCTTCTCCTGTTATTTTCTTCCATTTTCTTTGTAGTACTGATCATAGTATTGTTGAAATTCTAAGTTAATTATTATCCCATCTGAGGAGATTCTCTATCTCTATCTTGTTCATAATTTTATCTCAAAAGTCTATTAAAGTTTATTGTGGTACAACTTTCTTTCTAAGTTTCTATTTTAGTATAATATATTAAAGATGAATAAGTTCCTATTTTGATATTCTGTATTAAACAGAATATACATGTGATTAAATAATTGGGAAATAAAAGATGTAGAAGCTAGATAGGTTCAACCTCAAAATTATGTCATTGTATCTGCAAGAATTTAAATATGAAGGCTCAAGTTTATTTTTGGACTAATTGATAGCTAGAAGTCTACAGAAATAAACTTCATCCTCCTCATAAATATTAGACATTTGATTATATTTGGCTTGTGATCAGTGGTAATTACTTCTTCCTATCAAGAGCAGTGGAATTATCAGCTTAGCATTTACCATTTCCATGTTCCATTAATGCAGGCAGGAGTGGTCACAGAAACAGGCAACTGAATTGTGCTCATCCACTTTTCCTTTATGTGACAAGATTCAAAATTTTTTTGATAACTCAGATTTGCAAAAAATATATATTATTTCTCTAATAATGAACTCAAAGAATGTAGGGGCTCAATTTCATCCGATGGATGCGCCAAGTTAAGGTGTGAGCTTTCAAGATAAAAGTCAGCGACTTCAGTTTTAGAATCTATTATCTTGTTGATTCAGAGACCTGTCAGGATTTTTTTTTTTTACATAATGCAGAGACAGAGCCATCCCTAGTAGTTTGGAGTCATGAGCTGGTATTGGCTCCTGATGCCCATGGTCTCCTCCCGGGGTGTGACTCACTAAGTTCTTGCATCCTTCTCCCCATCTCAAATCCAGACCTTCTTATAGAATTATTGGCTTTCATTATACCTCTAATCTATTTGTCTTTCAACAAAGGCTAGAACTTAAACATTGTTACAGTATGGATCTAGAATATTCCCCAGAGCCTCCTGTGTTGAAGGCTTGGTCCCTCATGCAGCAATGTCCAGAGGTGGGACACTGAGGAAAGGATCGGATTCGAGGGCTCTGATCTCATCAGCGGATCAATTTGAGGACTCATAGTTTGAATGGACTGCTGGGGGAGATGGAAACTATAAACAGATGGGGCAGGGTTGGAGGAGGTAAGTCCCTGGAGGTGTGCTCGCCCTTTGGGACAGGTCTTGCCCTGCCAGCCCTCGCCCTCCGCTTCCTGCTTGCTGTGAGCTAAGCAGCTTTCCTCTGCCATGAGCTCCGCCTCACATTGGGCAACTTGACTTCTTCATTGTAGTTCACTTTAACATTGTGTATGATAATACAGAAAACTTCTTTGTGATTAGATTTTTACTAAGAGATTTCTTAGTAAAAATTTTCTTCCCATAATGCCAGAAAGCAAATATATTTTTAAATATCAGAAATCAGTAATAAACAAAATTTTGACTTTTAAAATGCTAACTTTTTCATTCTGTGATGAACTACCCAGAGAAGTCTTTACAACCCCATTTTGAATTAAGCCCATTCTGAATTAAGAGCATATCTATTTAAATACATAATATCAATTCTGAATTCAGAGGTGATTAATTTAATTTAATATTGCAAAGTAAAATTGTTTTATGCCATAAATCTACAAGTGAAGTAAAATGCAAAATGTAGGCCTTTTATATTACTCATTAACCTATAATAAATCTTTCTAAAATGAAACCAATAGCAAATTAAGCCAAGTGACCTTATCATTGGTGATTCTTTATGTAATATATAACAATCATGAAACCATTAATTTTTATATCCTACAAAATAAGATGTTGAAAATAATAGTTTAAGAAGAGTAGTGTCTTATTAAAAACACATCTATTATCAGGTTATTATCCACTTATATTTAGTTTTCTGGAGCAGTAGCATTTATATGTCATAAATGTGACCATCTAATATTTTAGAGCAATTGGGCCCAGAGAAATTCTATAGACATACCATTAAAATATGTTTTATCTTAAGATTAAGAAATGCATTAATATGCAAGAAAATATTAATCAGAATAATTCTCAAGACCAGTACCAAAAATCACAGTGTAGGGCAATTCAAATGTGTTAGACACTGATGCAGTTTTGATTACTAGTCATTCAGTCTTGTTTCTTCAAAGGGGTAGGAAAGCCAGGATGAAGATCATACATGTGGCCTGTATCCCACAGTGAGAATATCTCCTTGCTATCAATGTCCCCATCACAAACAGATTTTGGTACAAGCTGAGAGAAGAGTTGTGTGTAAAAGTAGAATTCAAATAAAATGCACAAAATTGTCTTCTTGGCAGATTGGGGTCATCTTCATGGTGAAGATCAGAGAGCACATGGAGGGAGGGTAGCAGGCCTATAGGTGTGTTTCTGGAAGGCAGGCTTGACACTTCCTGAAGCAGACATAGAATTGCTGCTGGTGCCCCAGACCACATCCTCTTGGCCAGCCCCACTTCTCCCCCCACCCCCGTTCAACTACTGTTGAATGATCAATTCTGAGCTATTCAGCTCACTGTTAACAACTACTTCCTCTGTCAACTGCTTACTGAGTCCCTGCTTCCTCTCACAGGTCCTCTCCAACTCCATGGGAGACAGCTTACCTCAGGCTCAAAATATAAGTTAATGAGTTAATGTTCCTAAGTCACCCTTAAAATTATGAAAGATGGGAGGCAATGTATAATATCCCAGCCACCCGCTTTATCTGTAGGAAGTCCTGAGTATGTATTTTCACTTCTTAGAAGGTCACTGCATAATCATGCCCTCATTGCCCACAACAGTAACCATAATAAGGCTTCTTCTACAGACTTTTTATCACTTCATCTCAGCTCTCCAGTTCTCCACTTTTACTTCCTAAGGTCACCAAAGACATTATTGTACACAAGTCTTCATCTCAGATTCTGATTTTGGTAGAATCTAAGCAGACATTGAGTGTGGGATATGGTAACAGGAATCCAACAAGAATGCCCAAAACTTATTTCCTACATTTGGAAAGTGTGGAAATCCTTGACAGAAACATAGGAGATACTGCCAGTTGAAGAACAGACTTTCCTAACTGACAAGAAAGGGAAGGAAATAGAACCTGATGTACTTACTCAAATATTATTTATTTTGTTTAAGTGAACCTGAAAATAATTCACCTATGGAAAATAGAGAATGATTCTATAACCTCATAGCCTTCTAAAACGCAATGTATCACTTAGGAAAGACAAAATTCTTTACTCTTGAGACTGAAGTATTCTCCTTGTCTGTAAATGACTGTTAACGTCATCTCTGGAAAGTTAATAATTTCGATCTGCAACATGGTTCCTTCCCACAATGCCATTATTTAACTGAAATGTTCTGAGATTCCATACAGTCTAGCCCAGCATTATCTCGCAGAGCATATTGCTCAAGTCACTCTGTACCGAGTATAATTCTGCACTCTGGCAGTTTCAGTCATCATTCAGTGTCCATTTACTGAACTCCTACAGTGGGTCAGCCAACTTTTCCAGGAGCTGGGAGAAGTACAAAGAACAGGTTAAACTTCTGACTTTGTTTTCCTTATGTTCCTCTAAAATTCTGAAACAGCTCTAACTTCTCTATTTACTCTCACTGTCTTACTCTTGATCAGGTTGAAGCTCTGAATTTCAACTAAGTTTTATCAGTGGGTGAGGATTAAGGAATAATGAATCTCTAAACACATCTCTTAACACAATAGAGTCCACTGCATTTCTCTAGAGGCAGCGGGCTCAGAAGAGACACTCTTCATCTACAGGAGTACTTACATGGCTTATGGTGATAGACTGTGTGCTGAATCCTATTTCCTGAACAAGACTTATTTAGCTAGCTTGATCTCTTTCTATCTTTGAAGGAAAATAGTTTGGACTCTTTACAGTATTGTTTTCTAATATTTAATTATTATGCATCCTGCAAAATGTGGCCCACAGACTGTGAATCTAGTTCCATTTCGTAGGGTAAATGGTTTATAAAAATGAAGTAATGTTTTAAAATTCTATTATATTACCATACTCTTAACTTTTATGTCTTATTAACATTTAGAAGGCCCAGAAACACTGAATGTATGCATTGACTTTGAAAACAATAGGAAACTATGAAGAGTGACTGCTTCCTTTTGATGGGTCATACACTCCCCATTTCACCTGAGTCATCAACTATACTTATTTATGCCATTTATCTGACCACAGTGAACAATTGAATTTGCCACAACCAAAATTTCAGAGACCACAAGAACAAAACTCTCCATCCTCAATATACCTACCACGTTCATTTACTACCTTCATTCAGAATTCACTATTTCTGCACAAAAACTTTTCCAGTCACATCTCACACACCTTATTTAGTCATCACTTGGTATGCCTATTGTTTGAAACATAACAGAAAGACCCTTCATGTCTTTAAAAAATTAAGATTTAATTTTATTAATGGAGACTACCGTTTAGGAAATGCTCACACTGGTAGAAACTTAACCTCCCCCCTCTCCAGAGGAATAAAACAAAACAAAGCTGTGCTGCAACATTTGTGCAGAGCTCCTGAGGAGCTGGACAGCTTTTCAGTATTGATTCAGTGTTTGCTTTTAGAGGAAATTTTGACTCCAGGAGAGTGGACATAGTTCGACCTTTATTCATTGGTTCAGAATAGTTCTTTTATTTCCTTGTCCTCTCTAAGCATGGGGTGGGGAGATAGGGCATTCTTTCTCTCTAAGGTATTTTATTGCATCCAGGGAGTTGAATGAACATAGTATTAATTTCAGGTCTAAAGGAAAACATGTGTTATTTCTGATCCATTAGAAACACTTAACTTCAATACCATGGTGCCACCTAATCCTTACAAAAGAAAAATTAAGTAGGTCCCTAGGTCACTTCTACCCTATGACCAGAACAGGATTTATTATTTTCTTTGAGAAGCTATTGTGGGAAGAGCTAAGGGGGAAAATTTTCTAACCATGTGCTGTTCCTCAAAATATGCATTGAAGTCTCCAGATGGGTATGTTGAGAATAAGGCCCCACACAACTTTCAATTCAGATAAATAAGTTTTCAATCCCATCACCTTAAGCACTGAACCTGTTTAATGCACCTTACCCAGCATGTGCCAGGGTCAACCTGGAGCTGAGGTTATCCTGGGAGAGTACTGAGCGGCCGCAGCAGCTGGTGACTGATGCAGCTGAAACTTCCTTGATTGAAAAGCCAAGGACTGATGAAAATGAGTTTCTGAGACAAAAGTGTGGCCTTATTTGCTGTTTTTAAATAATCTAGAGTATAAGGAACATGAGTCTCTCTTATTCTCAGCCTATAGTTTTTTCCCAAGAACTAATTTTAAGACAGTACTCTGAAATATGTAAAAAGGAATTCACATTTATTTCTTTCTCATTATAATTTTCTATTTGAGAAGGGTTCAGGAAAAAGGCATGAGTGTGTAGTTTTTCATTGTTATGTTGCTTTTTATATTTAATATATATAAATAAAATAGATATGTGTGTTATATATTATATATATATAATGTGTTATATATGTTATGTTGATATATAAATTGCTGGATAATAGGGTTATTTACTATTTTTAATTATTCAAAGAACCACTATACTTTTTCATAGCAGCTGGACCATTTTATACTTGCATCAACAATTTACAAGAGATTCATATTTTCCATGTTACTATTTTCTTATTTATTTTTTTCAAGTTGGAGTCTCACTTTGTGGCCTGAGCCGGTCTTGTTTTCCTGGGCTAAAGGGATCCTCTGGCCTCAGCCTTCCAAGTACTGGGAATACAAGCTCATGCCACTGCTCCTGGTTGGTTTTGATAGTGTTTAGTATGTTGCCTAACATTTAACCTATCCTGGAAAATATCTCATGCACACTTGAGAAGAATATGCATGCTGTGTTGTTGGGCAAACCGTTCCGTGTATGTCTGTTAGATCTACTTGTTTTATTGTATTGGTTAAGTCCTAATTATCTTCCCTCTAGTTGTTCAATCCATTATTGAGAGTGGTGTATTGAGTTCTCTATTATTGCAGAACAGTCTATTTCTCCCTTCAATTGAGTCAATTTATGCTTCATATATTTTGATGATCTGTCAAAGATGTATAAATCTTTATAATTTTATGTCCCCTTCTGTATTAAACCTTTTGTTAATATGTAATTTCCTTATTTGTCTTCTGAGAAAATTTTTAAATTAAGATATATTTTTTTCTGATATTAGTACACCTACCCTTGATCACTTTTGGTTATTATCTGTATGAATCATCTTTTTCTGCCTTTCATTTTAACTTTTTCATGTCATGGATCCATCTAACACATTACTTCTAGCACATAGTTGAATCATGCATATGACTCTACCAATCTCTGTCGTGTGTGTGTGTGTGTGTGTGTGTGTGTGTGTGTGTGTGTGTGTTTGTGTAGTACAGGGAATTGAACCTTGGGGCATTCTAAATCTGAGCTACACCCCTAGCCATATGTTTTTATTTATTTATTTAGAAACGAGGTCTCACTAAATCACTGTGCACTGGCCTCAAACCTGCATTCCTTCTGTCTCGTCTTCCCAAGTATTCAGATTATAGGCATGTGGCATCATGCCCAGCTCAATTTCTGTCTTTTGATTGTAAAGTTTAATCCATTTGCATTAGAAGTAATTATTGATATGGAGAGAATTTTTTACACTTTGCTGTTCTCTATATGCCTTGTGGCTCTTTTTGTCCATCATATCCTAAATTTAAAGTTGGTCCTCTATTTCCATGGGTACCATATCCATTTAACCAAACATGAAGAGAAAATAACAGGAAAGATCATTGAAACTATATATGCACTCACTTTTTCTTGTCATTATTCCCTAAAAAATAGAGTATGGCAGCTATTTACATAGCATTCACATTATAGTGAGCATTATAAGTAATCCAGAGATAATTTTGAGTATAAAGGAGGATTTGTGCAGGTTATATGTGAATGCCATACCATTTGATTTAAGGGTTCTCTAATTTGAATCTAACCTCCTAATTTTCTGTGTTCCCAATGCAGTAGTGTTGAGAAATAAGACATTTGGGGGCTGACTGAATCATGAGGGGCATGAGGGATTACTAGATGAATGGCTTATCACATGGATATAGCTTTGTCATAAACGTGAGCTCTGGTCAGATATGGTGGTGCACGCTTGTAATCCCAGTACTTGGGAGGCTGAGACAGGAGGATTGCAGGTTCAAATCCAGCCTCAGCAACTTAGCAAGGCTCTCAGAAACCTAGTGAGACCCTATTTCCAAATAAGAAATAAAAAAACCAGGCTGGGGTGTAGCTTGGAGGTAGAATGCCTCTGGGTTCAATTCCCAGTACCAAAAACCAAACAAAAAAAAGTGAGCTCTGTATAGCTGCATGCTCAGTATAACCATCTTATGCCCTTGCATTGAGATTCAATGCACATATTGTAAAATTCACCCTTTTAAAATGTGCAAAGCAATAGTTCATCATAGTCACATAACTGTAACCATCACCTCTATTTTATTTTAGAATATTTTCAACACCCCCTAACTATCCTTTTGCCAAATATTAGTAACTTCCTATTCTTCCCTCCTTTAGTGTCTTGAACCACAAATGTACTTTATATCTCTATAGATTTTTCTATATGGGGGCATTTCAAATAAATCGGATAAAAATATGCAGCTTTCTGTGTCTTACATTTTTAAGTAGCATAATGCTTTTAAGGTTTATTTATATCGTAGTTACATATCAGTAATTTCATTACTTTTCATTGCTGAATAATATTCTATTATATGGTTACACTATATTTTATTTTGTTGTTCAGCAGTTGATGAGCAATTAAGCTTCTACTTTGGGACTATTATAAATAAGACCGCTATGAATATTTATGTGCAAGATATTGTATATGCGTATCTAGATTCTCTTTGATATACACATATTTGGAATTTCAGAGTCATATATATAGTGAGTCTCACTTATCTTGGTTAAAGGAACTACTGTGAACCACTTGAATCCAGTGAGTCAAGTAAAAATATGGAATCCATGCTTGTTGCTCTCTTACTCTCACTATTCAGTGCCTTGTCTATTTTAGTTCCACCTTAAAGTCCTTTTAAATATGTCTTTTGTTATTTCCCACTGTTTTCTCTTTAGTTTAAATAATGATTGTCTCTTTTCTAGATTACTGCTGTAATATTCTCAATCTTAGTTTCCTTTTTGTCCATCTCCAATAAGTTCTTTACAAAATTGTCTTATTGACACAATAAAAGCCTTCTAACTCCCAACATAGATTAATTCAAAGGTGTGTGATTTTTCTTAGCACAATATCAAAACTCTTTAACCTGACTCTAAAGACCTTCTACCATTTGCTCCCTTCCTGGCTTTTCTATCAATTCTACATCAAACCATTTTTCCTTTCACATACAACTCAATATTCAATGCTTTCAAACATGCAACTATTTATTTCTCAATCATGTCATTTTCTATTTGGGACTGGTCACCATGTGTCATCTAAAAAATGTCCTTTCTATAGATCTGAACATAGTTACTTCCTTTCCTTCAGATCTCAGCTGTTTTATTCTCATTAAGGAGATCTATTTATAAAGAAATATTTATATAATAGCTATAGTTCATTACAAATAGTTTTCCCACGGTTACCTCATGTCCCACAGTTACCTCATATCCCACAGTTACCTTGCAATATTACAGGTATTCCACAGTTACCTTGCAATAAAATCATTTTGATTTCCTTCTCAGATACTACCTCAATTTGCAACCAGATCATTTATTCTTTATTGGTTGTCTTCCCAGGAGAACAAAGAGCCAAGAAGGCAGGGGTTGTGTCTGTGTCCTGTGTTGCAATCTAGTAGAAATTCTGAAAACATGATTGTGCTAGAAGAGTGGATTTTGAATGTTATTACCACAAAGAAATGATGGAAATTTTAAATGATGGGTATGCATAGCCCCTGATCTCATAATTGTACTATATATATATATATATATATATATATATGTATCAAAACATCAGAATGCTCCCCATAAATGTGTAAGTTAGTATGTGGAAAATAAAAATATAATAAAACTTTTTAAAAAGTATGGGATGGAACTAACTCATCCTTTAGTAATGTCAGAGTGAATAAAAACAACTGAGCATGGATTAATATATTATCGACAAATGTTCATGTCCATTGAACAAGGTATTTTCTTCAGTTAAACTCAGAAGTCACAGGTAGCTCCCTTACTGAGTCTGAGTTACAGGTAGACAAGAGAAACCTGTTACATTAAATATAAAATGAGGGTTGTTTTAAGTTATGATGAAATCATAAATGAAAAATCACAACTGAGATCTGAGAATAACTAATCTCTAGTACATTATCTATTTAAAAAGCTATACTTTAAAGGGAAAATGGATCATACTTATCCAATTAAATATATGTATTCTGAAGTCTTTAATTAGTAAATATACAACAATTACTGAGAAAAGAAGAGAAAGAATACTGAGCTGGAAGAGTTTCTTGCAAGTCCATCGGTAGCAGAGTCATCACCAGAGAAGAAAATTATATAATTCCTCAGGGGTTAGTAAGAATGTGACTCTTTTTTACCTAATATGCTGTTTGTATTATTTAGCCATTATCTTCAAGTAATACTTCATTAAAAGTGGCCATTATAATCAATGGACTTTGTTTAGATTATGCCATTCTATTCCTGTGATAAAATGACAAAGTTCAATCTTGCTAAATAATAGTGCTCACACATCTTTGATCTTTCCTGAACAAGCTACTTCCATAAGGAGATTTTCTGGATTTTTATGTATAGTAATATAGTATATAATATTAATATAATAAAAGAATAAATAATACAGTAATTATTCCAACTCACTTAGTTGACACAGTAAGAATTTTACCATGTAAACAAAACCAAAACATGTTAATTTGAGCAAATAAAAATAAAATATAAAAGCTTGCTTAATATTCTGGTCATATAAATGATAGATTTGGGTTTTATTTATTTTTTTTTTTTTTGCGGTACCGGGGATTGAACTCAGGGGCGTTCTACCTCCGCGCTACACCCCCGGCCCTATTTTTTTTTTTTTGGCTTTATTTTTGAAACTGGGTCTCACGAAGTTGCGGAGGGCCTCACTAGGGAGAGAGAGAGAGAGAGAAAGAGAGAGAGAGAGAGAGAGTGAGAGAGAGAGAGAGAAAGATCGTGCGCGCGCGCATGCGCGCTGAGGCTGGCCGCGAACCCGGATCCTCCGGTCTCCGCCTCCCAAAGTACTGGGATTACAAGCGTGCGCCACCACGCCCGGCTCTAGATTTGGGTTTTAAATAAAATATGATGAAGTTACATGAGATTACATTATTTTGGAAACATTGGTTTTCTATTTAAATTTAATGGGGAAGTTTTAAATAAGAAGTTTACATTTAGTGTAATTTTATGTTTTCCCATTAATAAATATTTTGTAGTATGCATTAATTTATGTTTCAAATAAGTTAGAACAAATTATCACTATGAAGATAAAAATTATCTAATTCTACATGAATACAAAAATTAAAAACAGTGATTTGTATATTAGAAAGGGCTCACTAAGTATTTCAGAAACAAAGAACACTTACTTAGAGTGATAATTTTTTCAAAAGCATTAAAATATAACTCAAGTAAGGTTCCTCTATTAATAGAGGAAGTCTTAAAAAGGTTTTGGTATTTGCTGTCTTTTCTTTATACATTATAAGAGTATTGTACCACTCTGTGATATTAGTTTTTTATAAAATGTACACAAATCTTTTAATTACCCAAAGGGTTTTTATTAAGGAAATAAAATCAAAATTAATGATGCTCTCAGTGAAGCTTGTCTAATGATGTCAGCTGTCTAGTGAAAGTTCATTGTATAACAAATGTTAATTGCAGATAAAAAAAACAGGAAATGTACACAAATATTTATAATCCACTTAGTATGAGAGCTGGTTTCCAAAAGTAGAATCTAATTTTATATTCCTCAAGTGGACAAAAAATTTTGGTGAGTCAAGCAAAGGAAGTTTGTGTCACTCGCTGAAAACTCAGAGATTCAAACAGCTCAATTTAGTAAAGTGAATGTTGAACTGCACAGTACCATAACACCAATAACATCTAAGACACAACTCCTGCCATCAAAGATGTGAAAACCATGCCAACAAACCGATCATTTGTAGAGAACTCAGGTTTGATTGACAACTGATGATTGATGCTGTGTTCTGAAGACTTGGACAGATATTTGATCCACATGTTATGAGGTGATCTGACTGGTAAATTGGTCAAAAAAAGCAAGAGGGAAGGAGTGGGACGTCTGTGAGGATGTACGATAGATGATGCTTAAAAGCAAGAGGGAAGGAGTGGGATGTCTGTGAGGAAATACCATAGATGATGCTTAAAAGCAGTTGTATTATGACATTGCAATGCTCCGAGTTAGACATTATTTCCTACTTACAGTTGAGAAAACATGACAAATTTAAATGAGTTTAAGGTCAAATATGGCAGAGGATTTGGGACTGAAGTCCAAGTTTGGCATTTTCTGAAACATATAACTCCACATGCAGAAACCCAAGATAAAATCCAATAATAAATACTCCATGAGGTTTTAATTATAAGTTCTCAGGAAATCAGTCATCTGAAGCTGGAAATAAAATAAGACACGAGGTCCCTTTGATGTTTCTATGCCTCTAATTAAATATCTGTATTTGATTGACATTTATTGAGTGATAGTTATGAGCTAAATTAATTTGTTCATAAAAAATCTTCCCTTTTCTAAAATATGCTCCTTTTAAAGCTATGCTGTATTCTATACCAAGAAAGTAAACTTTCCTTTTTTTTTCAAATGCATGCATACTTCTTTCACATGAAACTGACAGATCAACCATGCAACTATCAATTAATTATGTATGAACTGTGTTTATTTTCCTTTTTGTTTTAAACCCATTTCTCTTTTCTGTTTCATTGCCCTCAATGTTAACCAGTTTCTTGTTTTTTTGAAATATAAAAATAAACATATTCAGTAGAGTAGAGCCACTTGAAAACATTTGTCTATTCTGTTATGCAACAGAATTTACCTTTGAAAAACTCACAAATTTAATCTTTAAAAATATATTGGGAGCTGGGTGTGGTGGCACACACCTATAATCTCAGTACTTAGGAGGCTGAGACAGGAGGATCACAGATTTGAGACCAGTCTCAGCAACTTAGCAAGATTTTACGCAACCTAGTGAGACTGCATTTCAAAACAAAAAATAAAATGGGCTGGGGGTGTAACTCAGAGGTAGAATGCCTCTGGGTTCAATTCCCAGTACCACAGAAAAAAATATACATATACTTGAATATAGATATACCATATTATATATCATAATGACCTGATACATATATAGACATGATCCAATAACATAATCAATGGTGAAATGTAGTATCTTATAAATATAATTAAAACTGGAAAAAACAGATTCAGAAGATTTATACCTTACTATAGGCCTTTTGAGCATTTTAATATCCCTTGAATAGAGGAAGAAAAACTCTATTGCCTTAAATATTTTGAAGGTTACTGAATAAATAATAAGCCATAGGGAAACATGGCCTATATTTGTACTTTAAGAGAAAAGAGAAAGGTGGAGTCATTCATTTTCATATCTCTACTTCATAAATGGCAATCAAATAATTCTAGCATGTGAAAGAAATCCTAAGGTCTAAAAGAGATGTTCAAAATTTCTTGATGCCCTTAGGATGCAATTAATAAACTAGAGAAGGGCTCTAGTCAAAGGAACCTAGAAGAGACTGGGTTAAGTTTCCTTAAATTGTCTGCCTTATAAATAAATTTTAAATATTCATAAAAGAGATTTGATTAAATTTATTATCTCACCAGACTGATGGCATGAATTGTCATGAGATTTCACAGACTGAATTATAAGATTTAGGCAGCATGCTAAGTGTAATGTGGTTATAAAATAGAATTAAAATAATGTAAAAATGAAAAAAATCTTCTAGTTTAAAATTATAATACCTTACTTAGTACCTTCAATTGGCTGATTAATAATAATAATCACAAAATTAAAAATCTTTAACTGTTTTTTAATGTTTGCCTTATTAATATCTCATCAGTAAAAGCCTCCATCATCTACCCCAACCATTTACCTATTAGCTCTATATGACTCAAATATCTTCCTTATACTTATATTCAATCTACTACTAAGACATGTTATATACAGATCAAAATACTCTTCACTAGTCTATTTTTCTTTTATTGTACTACTTTTATTGTATTTTAGGTTATCATTATCATTTTACCACTGAGTCTTCAAATCTAGTTTCCCAGCTCATATCTGTGCTTCTATATCTTCACCCTTCTTTTTCCTAATAGCAGCCAAAATGAACACAGATGGATTAAAGATGTAGAGAAATTACACCATGCTAACACTACTCAAAATGAAGTATGAATTTTGATCGGGATTGCATTGACTCTGTAGATTGCTTTCTGTAACATTGACATTTTCACAGTATTAATTTTGTCAGTCTATGAACATGGGAAATCTTTTCATTTATTTGTCATTCTTTCAAATTCTTTTATCAATGTTTTATATTTTTCAGTATATAGTTCTTTCAAATCTCGAGTTAAATTTTTAATATACTTTTATTTGTGCATTGTAATTGTACATCCTATTGAAGTTCATGTGATAGAAACACACATGCACACAGCATCTAGTGTGTTCCCTCTGGGTCCCACCCGCTCCCTCCACTTCCTGGTTCATAATATTGAAACTGGTATCGATAACATCACATATGCACTTGGGATTGTTTGAACTGCTTCCTTCATTAAATCTCCCTTTTCCCCTTCCCACCTCCTTCTCCAAATCCCCTTCCGCTATTCTACTGGTATCTCTCCTCATTTATCTGAAGACCTTTTAGTTTCTCAATTATTCTCTAGCTTCCAAATATGAAAGAAAACATGACTTTTGACTTTCTGAGACTGGCTAATCTCACTTAGCTTAATACTGTAGTTCCATCTATTTACTTGCAAATGTAATTTACATAATTTCATTCTTTATGGGTGAATAAAATTCCATTGTGTGTGTATAACAGTTTCATAACCCATTGATCTGTTGAGGGATACATAGGATGGTTCTATACTTTGGCTATTGTGAATTGTTCTGCTATAAACATGGATGTGCATGTATTGCTATGGTATTCTGACTTCAATTTGAAAAGATACCCAAGAGTGGTATAGCTGGGTTATATGGTGGTTCCTAGTCTTCTGAGAAACCTCCAAACTTATCTCCATAGTGGCTATACTAATTTGCAATTCCATCAGAAGTGTATAAGGGCTTCTATTTCCCCACATCCTACCCAGAATTTTTATTGTTTGTATTCTTGATGATTGTCATTCTACTTGAAGTTAGAATCTCAGTGGTATATACATATTTTTATTATTGCTATTATGCATGGTATTGTTTATCATAATTTCATTTTTGGATAGTTTGCTATTCATGCATTGAAATGCTGTGTATGTTGATTTCATATCCTGAAATTGCAGCAAATTTTTCATTTCTGTTTTATGGTGGTCTTTAAGATTTTTTGTTATAAGATCATGTGATCAGAGAATAGAGATAATCTTACTTCCTTTCTATTATGATGCCTTTTATATTATTTATTTATTTTGCCTAATTACTCTGGGCAGGGCTTCCAGTACTTTGTTGAAAGGATGTAAGCATGGGCGTCCTCTCCCCAGTATTTATCCAGTAGAATTAGCATGTTGTACTGGTACATGCATACCCAAGTTTTCTGCCACTTTCTAAGAAAGGTTTCTTTCCTTAGTTTTCAATAACATTTTTCTTATTTCCTTTTGAGACATCACCAGGAATACTTTGGATATTTATATTTCTATCAACACTGTTTTAATTTTTCTTTTTGATTGATACAAAATATCTGTACATAAATATGAGATAAAATGTGATGTTTTGATTCATGTATTCATTGGGTAGAGATCAACTAAAGGTAATTAGTTTAATCATCACCTGAAACTTTTACCATTTTTTATGGGGAGTACAAATTCCTCTCTTCCAACTATTTTGAGATATATAATGCATTACCATTAATTATACTCACCCTACTGTGCCCTAGAACACCAGAATTTATTCCTCCTACCAAACAGTGGTACCCATTTTCAACCTCTCTCCTCTCATTGCTTATTCTCCAATTTCTATAAGATCAACTATTTTAGATTTCACTTATGTGTGAAATTCTTCTTTATCTAATTTTTTAAAATTTTTGTGGTGATGCAGATTGAGCCCAGAGTGTTCTACCCCAGCCATATATATATATATATATATATATATATATATATATATATATTTTTTTTTTTTTTTAAACAATCTCACTAAGTTGCTGAGAGTCTCTCTAAACTGCTGAGGCTGGAGCTAGGCATGGTGGTTCACACTTGTAATCCCAGTACTTGGAAGGCTGAGACAGGAGGATCACAGGTTCGTGACCAACTTCAGCAACTTAATGAGGCCCTAAGAAACTTCCCTGTTTCAAAATAAAAATAAAAAATAGGGCAGGGGGTGTAGCTTGGAGGTAGAATGCCCCTAGGTTCAATCCCCAGTACCTCAAAAAAAAACCCCAAAAAACCTGAGGCTGGCCTCAAACCTTCAATACTCCTGCCTTAGCCTCCCAAGTGCTGAGATTACAGGTGTCCACCACCATGCCGAGCTATAAGTAAAATTATTGACATATGTATTCTCTAAAATGATAGCTTGCTCAACTGAGCTCCTCATATCCATTTAAGTCCTCACTACAGTCGCCCTTAGCACCGATCTTTTGTAAAGTCTCCTCAAGGCAAGCTCAAGTGACTCAAAATTCTGTTAGCCTTTCTTCTTTCCCAATTTCACAGTTCATGTTCTTAGGTATTTGTTTCAGTAGCACCCAATTTCCTAACACTGAAATCTGTGTTAATTTCTTAAGACTGTTGAAACAAAGTACCACAAACTGAGTGTCTTAAAAGAATAGAAATGTATTCTCTCATAATTTCAGAATAGAAGTCTAAAATAAAGGTGGATGCAAGGCCATGCTTCTTCTGAAGGTCGGGGAAAAGAAACTGTGGTGTACCTGTCTCCTAGCTCCTGGTGCTCATCTGCAATTTTTGAATTCCTTTCTTGTTAATACATTGCTTCAAGCTCTGCCTGTCTTCACATGCTCTCCTCCCCGTGTGATTGCTCCTCTGCGTCTTCACCAGGCATCCTCAAAAGTATGCCAGTCTTTTGTTTAGAGCCCACTTTAATACTGTATGATCTCATTTTAATTTTTTAGCCTGCAAATACTTATTTCCAAATAAAGTCACATTCGCAGGTGTTTGGTGGGCATGAATATTTGGGAGAAACTAACTTAAATCAGCTTCATAAACAAACTTTTCTTCTTTTGGCATTATGTCATTTATTTTAATTAGGCATACTATAAATAGTTTTTTATATCAATTTGAGAGAGAGAGAGAGAGAGAGAGAGAGAGAGTGTGTGTGTGTGTGTGTGTGTGTGTGTTGTTACTGGGAAATGAACCTAGGGCCAGTCTACCTCTGGGCTACACCCTCAGCCCTTTTTATCTTTTTTGGGGGGCGGGGGAGGGATAGACATGTAAAGAAGTTAGCAGTTTAAATAATGCTATGTACATATATGAAATTACCAGTGCCGATCTCAATGACATGTACGGGGAAGGGGAGGGTGGGAGTGGGGCCCAGAGGGAATGCACTAGGCGTTATGGGCGTGTCTATCCCTATCACTTTTCTGAAACTTGTTTTTCCTTCCTATATTCATTCCATCACTTTATTATTCTTCTGTCCTCTAAAGCTGGGCTTTACCCAACATCCCTTTAGTGAAACGGTTCACACTAATTATACTAATTTCCTCCATTTATGAAAAGCTATACATATTTTTAACTTTTCATCTTACTTGATCATTAGACTACTTCCTTCTTAAATTATTCCCCCTCTTACCTGATGTCATACTATACTCTCTGGTGTACATTCTATTCCTGCCACATTTTGGATCCATCTGCTCCTTTGCAGGCTCTCTTACTTTTCTCTAGCGTTACCTCTGAACTTCCTTCTTATACTTTCTTTCCTACTTGCTCTACAGCCATCTGTATAGCATTTTATCCACATGCATATGGTTTCATGCTATTGTTTCACATTGTTGCTCCTCTCCAAGGCCAGGCCCTGGTAAACAGAATAATTGACATCTCCTTTTAGACACTGTCAGCAAGCCCCAAACTGCTGAGTTTTAAACTCATGAAAATGAAAGGCACACAAATCATCCAGATGTGTCGACTAGGGATCTTGAATACATCCCTGATATTCCCTTTATCATCTCTAAAATATCCAGATAACAAAGTTATTTTGGTCAACAGTCTAGACATCTCAAACTAAACCATGTCTCTCGTCTCTCTATCTACACCATTGCCAACCAAGTCTAAATATTCATTCTGCTTGGATTTCTTAATTACCTTTAAGTCATTTATATTTATCTGCACAATAATTAGATTAATTTTATTAATTTTATTTTCACAGCTAATGTTTATCATATTACATCCGGGACATCTTCCAACTCTCTCTCTCTCTCTCTCGTGTTCACTTTCCTATACCCCCTTATCATCTATCTGCAACAATTTACTTCCACCTTTCTAATCTAATACTCTTCAACTTTCCTTATTTTGACCTTATTTCTCTCTCTAATAGGCTTAATTCTGAAAGGCCCATTTCTTCTCTATTCACCTAATTTCCACTAGGTCTTATTTCAGGTTACTTCTTAAGGCAATTCCATGTTCTAATACCTAAGAATCTCTAATAAACATTCCTTTAGCATTAAACACCTTCCTTTCATAGCATTGTTCACTGTTTTAGTTCTATGTATATTTGTGTAATTCAATGATTAATGTAACTCCCCTATTAGAATACACTCTCAATAAGGCAGATCAATATCTGTTTTTCTTCATTGTTTGATCACCAGCACTGAACATAGTCCCTAGAATGGAATAGAGTTTCTATAAATGGTAGACTAATGCCACAGGATAAATGAATATGGATGGGGGGATTCTGCATAATCTGTTTAACTTCAGATGTGGGAGTAAATTACAAGTAAACAGACTCTAGGTCAATATAGAAATAATGTTTAAACATATACCCTTATTTATAAATGAGACCTACTTCCTTTAGGATGAAATGTTTACCATAATAGGGATTTCCTTACTTATGATGTGACAAGAGATTCCAAATGTTAGCTCCTGTGCTACTCACAACAACTGTGCATGCAAGACATAATGAATCTGAATTTTTGCAGATTAGAAAAAAAGGCTTCTGTGATAAGCGAAATTTTAGGAGTGACTTCCCATAAACATCACCTTAGTATAATCTCTTCCTCTTTGAGTGTGAATTAAACCAATTAATACGATGAGATATCACTGCCATGATTATATTAAATTATGTAGAAAAAGAAGTTATCTAGAAGGGTCTAATTTAATCACACAAACCTTTTCTAACAGTGAAAATTTTCTTCAGGTGGTGAGCAGAAGTGATAATCTTCCTTAGATGGTATTGAAGATGGGGAATTACATTAGAAACCATTCATGTTGCTTCTAGAAACAAAAAGTAGCCTATGTCTGACACCCAGCAAGGAAGGTGACTTACACAACCTACAGTGTAAAGTTCTGGATTCTACCAACAACTTGAATGAGCTTGGAAACAAATTATTCTCCAGAGCCTCAAGAAAAGAACTCAGTCTGGCCAACACTTGATTTCAGTCTTGGGAGACCCTAAAATGGAAAAGTCCATCAAGACTGCTTAGACCTTCTTTAAGCTGTAGAACTGTGAACTAATAAATGGGTGTTGCTTACACTGCTAAATTTGTGGCAATTTGTTATACAGAAATAGCAAACTAACAAGCAGGACAATGTGACAAAGGCAGGGCTAAATCCAAAGACATTTTTTTCTCTTCAGATCTCTAACTTCTTTACTCTTAGGAGCAAGAAAAAATCAGTCACTTTTGATATGCCGAGTGTCCAGCACACAGATAATTATGAGTGTGCATCTCATCATTACAGGTCTATTGAGGCTTTTCCCTAGGAAGTCTGGAGCAATGAGCAGAATTTCTAAGTTATAAAAGAGATCTTTTTCAATATATATTACTGTAAACTTTTAATCTAACTTTCCTTCAGAAACTTCATGGAAAAAAAAATAAGCCATGTTGAATGAAATCCATTTTATCATTGATAAACTCCATAGTCGCTAAAGGAATTGGAAGCATTTCTTAGGATATAATGAAATTTTGATAATTGAACTTGAAAATTCATTGCATACCTTAGTTAAGAGCTCACCTTTACCACCTGTATGATAATGAGTATTATGGAGGAAAGCAGTCTTTAAACAGATGAGCTATTTGTTTTTATCTCTTCAAGATTCTAATAGGGCGATTACTTCTCAGTGGCTCATCACCTGCATTCGGATTGCTTTTACACCACCATTCCCTCCCCATGTTCTCATGAGTAGAGTCTGAAGATATAGCAGCATTGTACTTGGTAAATGTGTTCTATTTTTCTTCATTACTTCTAAAAGCCTAATAAAATCTACTTTCATCTATTTTAATAGGAGAGCTAGATATAACAAAGTGGATTTATGTTAAGAATTTCTAAGATTTAAAAATTACAACAGTTTAAAAAGTTACAAATACAGAAATATAAAGAGTAAATTTGAACACTTTGAAAGGCATTATATTGGCTATATGAATGCAAATGCATTTTCTTTTAACACATATTTAAATGTATTTTGAACCATGGTTGCTGTCAAAATGACATTCAATTTCTGTGTATTTTACATGTAATGTCGATAACCATTGCATCTTAATGGCAAATGAAAATCATTAAAGAAAACAGTGGAGGGATTATTTTAAAGGCCTCACTACCTTTTGCAGTTCTGCCAGTAAAAGAAAATTATTATAAGGGCATTCAAACTGCATGATTCAAGGTGCTCAGAGATTACATATGGGACTGATAGAGAAATTTCTCACCTGATAAATAGCATTGAATAAATTGTCTAGGCACCGTCTGCGAGCTTTCATTTTCCTTTGGAACATTAAGTATTGGTTATTGCCATAGGAAGAATTTTCCAGTAGATAGACTCGTATTCTGATCCATGGTGGCAATCTCTAAATTTATCATTCTCTCCTTCACTTGCTCTGTGTACTTACCCAGGTCATGTTATTTACACCAGCTGTATTCTCTTGTTCCGTGCAACTAAGACATTTATTCTCCAGCTCATACACCTGATCTCATACTATCCCTCTCATTCCCATGGGAAACAAACTATTTGTCATAATTGTGTCCCCTGCATCTGCTGATTGTTTGAAAACATCAACCCATTGTTATAAATCTCTCCCTTCAACCTCCTAGTAATGCAGTTAACTGAAAAGACTTCCCCAGAAGTACCTCTTGCTTTCACAAGCTTTACTATAAAAGCAATTTTAGCTCATCTGCATTTTACAGACCTCTGGGCCATGGCTGTTTACCTACTCTACAATTCAAGAGCAACTACTGAAATGTATATAAATGCTTGACTTTTGGATGAACAAAGCATAATCTTAGTCATTAAAAAGTATTTAACAGGTCATGATATTAGTTTTAAGCACTGTGAAAAAAATCCAAATTCTGGGTTACCTGAGATGATCACTGAATTATACAATAAATATTATCAAAATCAAAATCATCTTCATATAAATTAAGGAGATAGAGGCAGGTCCTAAGGCTATAGACAGTGAGTTTTAATGAGCTCAGAATCTCGTGAATAAATAATGAGCTGCGATGTGGTAACCCCATACACACATATGAATACAAAGGAAGAAAGTATCTATCTTAATATATGAGAAACTTATCCAGAGATAGCATAGCATATCAACTCAGATTCAAAGAAAAATGTATTTCCACAGCAGAAGATAGGAAAAGAAGCATCCAAAATACTTCAAGTAAGATATTTCACTGAGTGTTAGGGAATGTAATTAGAGTTCCACTCTACATAAGGTTCACAATGAAGCTAAGAAGGTGGAAACAAGCAGGGTGGGTGCAGTGCTTGGAAGCTGAGGCAGGAGAATCATAATTTTGAGGCCAGTCTGAGACCCTTTCTCAAATTAAGAAAAATTTAAAAAGACTGGGGAGGTAGCTCAGTGGTAGAGCACTACTGGGATTCAATCCTCAGTATTTTAAAAAATCGCTCTAGAAGAAAGGGAAACAGTGTAATTTATTAGGCACAAAAATTGCAAAATAAAAATTTCTATGTAATTGTTATATAAAATAAAAAGATGCAGGAGAGTTTTGTGTAAATCCAAAAAGGATGCTGTTGAAAAGATAAGTCTTTTAAAAACAGTTGAGAAATAATGAAACTGTAAGTTTAAAGTAGTTGCCAGGGAAATGGAGAAAAAGGTTATTTATTATAAAAAAATGGAAATGGGATGGAAAGATTCATAGATGACACAGATTTTTTATTTTATAC
Source organism: Glis glis (assembly GCA_004027185.1). Classification (NCBI taxonomy): domain Eukaryota; kingdom Metazoa; phylum Chordata; class Mammalia; order Rodentia; family Gliridae; genus Glis; species Glis glis. Next base: position 42,125 of record PVJS01007867.1, read on the forward strand.
ATCTGAAGGGAAAATTGAACATATGAGATATAATTGAATCAGTATTACTGATTAGGAGAAGTATTTAACATTATATTTGCTTAAATATAATCATTATTTTAGCTAGAATTTCTGTAAATAGATTAATCTTAATTGCCATTGGTATGTTCTATTATATAATAGGGTTCTCCAGAGAAACAAAACCAATTGTGCATGTGTGTATACAGAAAAAAACAATTGTGCATGTGTGTAAACATATATACAAACATGCACATGTATATATAGAGAAAGAGAGAGAAAAAATACAATTTCTTATTATTGTAAGGAATTGTCTCATGCAATTATGGAGGATGAGTATTATGATTTGGATATAGAATGTCCCCTGGAAGAGCTCATGTGTTGACAATACAAAATATTTTGAAGTGAAATAATTGAATCATGAGGGTCTAATCTCATCAGTGAATAAATCCATTGATGATTGATGGATTTATTGTGTGGTAAATAAGTAGGTAGGAGGAGGTGGGTGGCTGGAAGAGGTGGGTCACTGCAGTGTGGTGTTGGGGATTTTATATGTCCCTCACACCCTCCCTTGCGCTATCTCTCCCTCTATTTCTGCTTTCCTCTACCATTCCCTGATCTCCACAGAAAGGACCTGGCCTAACATGGACTGAGACCTCTGCAGCCTCTAGAACTGTGAGCAAATAAATCTTCCTTCCTCTAAGTAGTGGTTGTCAGGTATTTTGGGTCACAGCAAACAAATGCTTACTGAAACAATGGGAAATCTAGACCCAGAAAAGCTAATGGTGTAAGTTGTGGTTTGAGTCTAAGTCTGAAAGCCATTGCCACAGCTAAAAGACTGTGAGGTGGAAAAGCAAACTCATTCTTACTCTCTCTTTCTGTTCTCTTCAGGCCTGGGATAGATTGGGTGATTCCTATGCACAATAGAGAGAATGATCTGCTTTACTCAGTCTACAAATTCAAATGATAATCTTACCCTGAAATACCTTCATAGAGACACACAGAAAAGATGTTTAACCAAATATCTGGGCACACCAAGATTCAGTCAAATTAATACATAAAATTAACCATCACATGATCTTATTTTACTTATTGACTAAAGTAATAGAAAAATATATTCTCTTTTATAGAAGTTGAATATAGAAAAGGACATACTTTCCTGAAATGTACTATATTACCACATTAAGTAATCTCCAAATTAATGTAATTATGTCAATATTAAAATCAATGGACATGCCTCAACTTAGATTGCAGAAGTTCTTTTAACTAAAATATTAGTTAACAATTGCTCAGAGAATATATAACAAATAGCTTGCAGTAAAGCTAAGATTTAGCTTTGTATTTCTTTTTAGCATAGCATAGTATTGTATAGTCTTTTTCTTTTAGATATAAACAAATATGAATTTAAATTAGGAAAGATCCTGTAAAACTAAATGTTTTCCTTTTACCCTTCCAAAACTCATCTCCTAATAGTTCTCCACTCTTACTTAACTCAAATTATTTAACCAAAAAATATTAAACTGTAGCCTAGTTTGGCTGCTTCTGCATCTTGTCTTCTGAACACTACAACCTTAGTTTCCTTGTAACTTCTGAGAATGTGAACAGTAATCAATTCTAGGAAAAAACTGAACTCTGTGTGACCTTTGCCAATCTAATCTCCATGCAGAACACACATTTTAGAGCTGCTCTTTCATGTTGCAATGTTTTAATGAAAACCTTGGGATAACTTCTTGTGTTTTTGTTTGTCTTCCTTCCATAAAGTCTATTATTAATAGGACAAATTTTTACTTACTCTTTCAATACTAGTCAGAAATAAGAAATGTATGTTCTATTTTATGAAAGTCTTTGAGCAAGGTAATGGTCTTACAGGAACTGCCTCTGAGAATGGTGGCACACTCCTGAAATCCTAGCTATTTGAGATGCTGAGGCCAGATGACCTCAAGTTCAAGACCAGCCTTCGCAACTTAGGGAGATCTTATCGAAAATAAAAAAATAAAAAGGTCTGAGGATATAGCTCAGTGGTAAAGTGCCCCCGAGTTCAATGCCCAATAACAAACAGAACAAGACAAACAACAACAACAAGCCTGTTTTGAAAACTCTAAAGCATAGGTTAAATTGAAAAGAAACAAGCCAGGTGTGGATCTTAGATAATTTTAATATAAATGAAGGCCTTACCTGGACCTATGAGAGTGGAAATGTAAAGGAAGGGACAGCTGACCTGGAGCAGGAAGCTCACAAAAGGGTTAGAATTGAATTTGTTTCTATAGTTTCCAGCCTGATAGTTTGCAGAGAAAGAAGTTTAGAAAAGGAAGAGGGAGATTTACTTTCTTCTTGGGTAGGATAGATGTGATGTTGGAAAGGGAGGAAGGATAAAGATAAGCTTTGTTTTAAACTTTAATGTGGTAAAACCATATGGAAATTTCAAGTAAGATATCAAAATGGGGATCCTAGATGTAGAAAAGATAAATGACTACACATGAATATTTTCAAGTTACCTATATACAAGTATGTGGAGTTGATGTATTCATGAAGAGGTTGAGAGGGAAGAGAAAGAAGGATGGAGGGGAAAAATGATGTAGGAGTGGGCAAAAGTACAGGAAAGAAGAGAGACAGAAGAAATTTGAATAAAATATGCTATCTTTCAATAAATCTAAGATATTATCAATTGTGTAACAATTATTTTATACATCATGGAGAGAGAAAAATACTCTAAGATCAATATGTGCATCTTAGAATCAAGGAAATACATTTGGTTTAGGACAGAAAAAGGGAACAAATGAAATCCAAGAATTGATTGTAATTATAAAGAAATAAATATTCAATTTATAGAGAAAAATTTACAAACCTGACTCACATGGATTTTGTGCTGTGCATAATAGCTGGTGACTAGATGGCTATAATAGCAGCCATTTAAAAATTACTTGAAGTGGCCAGGCGTGGTGGCGCACGCTTGTAATCCCAGTACTTGGGAGGCAGAGACTGGAGGATCCGGGTTCGCGGCCAGCCTCAGCGACTTAGTGAGGCACTCTGCAACTTCATGAGACCTGGTTTGAAAATAAAAGTATAAAAAATAGGGCTGGGGGTGTAGCTTGGAGGTAGAATGCCTCTGAGTTTAATCCCCGGTACCGCAAAAAAAAAAAATTACTTGAGTGAAATAGGCTGAAATTTTGAGTGACAACCACTTCAAATAATGGTCATTGCAAGAACCAGTAGACAAAGTTGGGCAATGGTGGTACTCCTGGGTGCATTAATTTCCAAAAGAAAGGTTATATGATTGTGCTACCATAAAGATCTACAAGTGAGATAGTAACGATGCTAGTTCTTTCTACTATTTATTTGAATTTATCCAAAAGTAAAAAAGATTAGATTGCCTTACAGAGAGTTTCAAGAAACTGGTGATAATAGTTGAAAGCCCAGAAGACTTAAAGAAGAATCACCCAGAATTAGTGGATACAAAGAGGTCCCAAATATTTTTAAATATTAAGAAAATATGTTTCAAATTGATGGGAAACAGATTTTCTTATTCATATTCATAAAATGCTTAAAATCTAGTATTATATTATCATGTTTTTTACTGGAAATCATCTTTCATGATTAATGTTATTTGGAAAATACTTTGAAAAGTTATTTACTGTTGTGTATCAAACACTGAATCTCATCTACTCCAAGGGGTGGGGAGTAAAGCCAATAGTGTGAGCACCATAAATTACACAATAATAATAATAATAATATTTTTTTGGTACTAGGGATGGAACCCAGAGGCATTCTACTTCCAAGATATACTCCCAGTCCTATTATTATCATTATTATTACTATTATTTTATTTTGAAACAGGGTCTCACTAGGTTGATGAGAGTTTCACTACTTGCTGCTGCTGTCCTTGAACCTGTGATTCTCCTCTCAGCCACCCAAGTACTATGATTACAGGTGTGCTCCACCATGCCCAGCTCTAAATTAAACTATTTTATTGTTACTCATTTCTCATGGTGCTGGATTATAATATTCTGATTCCAGTCCCTTTGGAAAGATACTAAAGAGAGGTATAACTGAATCATGTGGTGGATCCATTCCCACTTTTCTGAGGAATCTCCACACTGATTTCCACAGCAGCTGCACTAATATGCAATCCCACCAACAGTGTAGAAGAATTCCTATTTCTCCACATCCTTGCCAGTATTTATTGTTTGACTCTTGATGATTGCCATTCTGATTGGGGTTAGATGGAATCTCAGTGTAGTTTTGATTTGCATCTCCCTAATTGCCAATTATGTTGAACATTTTTTCATGTTTTTATTGGCCACTTGTATTTCTTCTTTTGTGAACTGTCGATTTAGTTCAATTGCCCATTTCTTGATTGGTTTATTTTTTTAAGTGTTAAGTCTTTTAAGTACTTTATATATTCTAGGTCTTAGTCCTCTATCAGAGGAATAGGTGGCAAAGACCTCCAATTCTATAGACTCTCTCTTTAGACTCTTGATGGTTTCAGAAGAATGTGTATTCAGCCATTGTTGGATGGAATATTCTTTATATATCTGTTAGGCCCCTTTGTTTATAGTGTTCTTTAGCTCTGAAGAGTCTTTGCTCATCTTTTGCTTGGAAGATCAATCGAGTGTTGTGAGCGGTGTGTTAAAGTCTCCAATATTACTGTGTTTGGTTCTATTTGAGTCCACATGACCTAAAGAATTTGTTTAATAAAACTATGCTCACAGTCTATACTCTTAAGGTACTGGATGCAGTTGTCTATGTTAAAAATGATTCTGTCGAAGTATTTTATTACCAATACTTTTAAAATAACAAGCACTTTCACTGCATATGTACTATGAATTAAGACTGTTACACATAAGTATTATGCATTGTACTCACAGTACACATGTAACTAAAAGGATACATAGGTTTTTTTGGCAATTTTGCAACACTACTTTTTTTAAAAATATCATTGTGATACTGGTTAGATCTAAAAAATATAAGTGGGATTGGTAATTTATGACTATTGAAATTCATGTATCTAATCTAACTTTTCAAAATAAAATTATGAATTTTCTTGTATTTATAGAGCTGTTCAAGCAAAAATTAATTCAATATATTTTATTGGATCAATCCAACAGAAATAAGAACAGATCTAGAAAACATCACAAAAAGTTTTTTTAATTAATTAATTAATTTATTATTTTTGTAGTACTGAAAATTGAACCCAGGGTCATTTTACCTCCATGCTAAACCCCCAGCCATATTTTATTTTTTTATTATTTTGAAATAGGTTATCACTAAGTTGTCAAGGGTCTTGCCAAGTTGCTGAGGCTGGTCTCCAACCTCCCATCCTCCTGTCTCAGCCTCCCAAGTACTGGGATTACAGGTGTGTGCCACCATTCCTGGCACCAAAATGTTTTAATTATAAGATGTTTATCATCAAGAATAATGACAGAGTTCATATTACAAATGGAATATGTAACTGATAAGATGAGAAGGAGATAAAAATTAAACCTGGTACCTTAAATTCTACATATATTATAGCTTTTTCTAAACTGCTTCTTAATTTTGAAGTTCTCAGTACAGATTACAATTTACCATGGAACTATAGCTCCTCCTAGTTGCATAGGGTTTACATTTAAAATGCAATAAATAAATAAATAAATAAATAAATAAATAAATAAAATGTATTACAGGTATACAGGATTCACTAATTTAAGCAATTAAGCAAAAATATCCTAAGTAAATAATAAGAAACAAAATGAGTGAATTTCAGTTCTTTTATCCCATACACATCCATAGAAAATCTATGGAAACATGCAGTTTGTCAATTCCAGTAACATTTGCTTAATGGGAAAAGTCATATAAGCAGTCATTCAATACTTATTATCACATAATAGCTTTGTGTGTATTGTGTGTGTGTGTAGAGAGAGAGAGAGAAAATCACCATATAATAGTCCACGTTGTTATATGTGACATTCTTTCAAAACATATAGTTCATTTTCTAAAGGCAAATAATATCTAGTGAAGGAACTTGCAGCGGTATCCGGCAGTCTGCAGGTATTATGTGTGTCGTGCAGGCAGCACTGCACCTTATTAAGCAAAATAGAGTAGAAGAACCAGCCACCTCTTGAGAATCTGTACTGGTGACTATCTGGTCTTAAGTGCAAGAGATTTTAATTTTTTTTGTGTGTGTGGTACTGGGGATTGAACCCGGGGCTTTCTATCTCTGAACTATACCCCAGCCCTATTTTATTCTTTTATTTCAAAACAGGGTCAGTCTCACTAAGTTGCAGAGGGCCTCCTGAAGTTGCTGAGGCTGGCCGCAAACTCCTTCTGTCTCAGTTTCCCACATACTAGGATTACAAGACTGTGCCACCATGCCTGTCTATGTGCAAAGGATTTTTTGTGTGTGTGTGGTACCGGGGATTGAACCCAGGGGCACTCTGAGCTACACCCCATCCCTATTTTTATTCTTTATTTTGAAACAGAGTCTCACCAAATTGTGGAGGGCCTCACTAAGTAACTAAGGCTGGCGGTGAACCTATGATCCTCCTCTCTCAGCCTCCCATGTACTGGGATTACAAGCATGCGCCACCATACCCGACTTGTGCAAGAGATTTATGTAAAAGGCTTGGAACATCATCATCATGTTTGGCTAATGAATTCTGTTTTCTTGTTCTGAAAGGTCAGTTCTTAATCTTTGTGCCCATCCATCTGAGGCTTATTGTAATGATAGATTAGATGAATCGATCAAATTCTCTCTCTCCTCTCATCACACTGCTCAGAATTCCTTCTGACTGAAAGCATCATATCTTTTTAAGTTTTGTCTTCTTTTTCAACAATTGATATGAGAGTGATATGGAAGTCAGTAAAATGTCAATTATTTAGCTAGTAATATGGCAGGAATGGTGGCACACACTCCCAGTACTTGGGAGGGAGAATGAGAAAGGAGGATTGCAGGTTTGAGGGCAGCCTCAGCAAGTTAGCAAGACCCTGTTTCAAAACAAAAAATAAAATAGGGTTGGGAGTGTACCTGAGAGGTACAATGCCCCTGGTTTCCATCCCTGGTACCACACACACACAAAAAGGTCCAAATTGCCATGTCCTAAAAAGACCAAGAATTCAAGGTATCCATAGATCTATGACGCCGAAAAACATATTAACTAAGTATCTCTGTTTTCTGCAAAATAAAATCCATGAACATATGAGAAACATATTAAAAACCCCTACCAGGCAAAATACAAGAGAGCATTCTTAAGTTTGAATGGTGAGTTAAAAAAAGAAACAACTGCTAGGTTAAGCCTAGTGCAGTAATTGGTTTAAAAAAACTACATTGCTAAACAAACTTTGATAGTATTATTGTTGAGAAATTTATTTTCCTATTGTTAAATAATATAATGAAAAGTAGTATTTAGAAAATGACATGACATTTCAGATAAAAATTGAAGTGAAATATTAATAGAGAAAATGAAGCAATGGTGCTCAACAGAAAGCTCTGCAGTAGATCTATAGATTTCTTAAATTACATTTAAAATTTGATCAACATTTAACTGGTTTAATATGGATATGAGTAAACACAAAGATAATTCTATTATGTGAAAGGACTGACAGTTAAATATTTGATTTCTAAGCCATAGAATCATTCATTTATTCAGAAATCATAAGGTGTTCTGCATTTTGTGTTCGGAATGAAGAGAAAAGTTAAAATAGTTGCCTTCACGAGAAACATATTTTAATGAAAGAATTGGACAACAGAAAAGGTGTGAAGAGAGAAAAAAGGTGGTAAGTGAGGAGAGAGCTGGCAAAGGAGAGTTTTTGTTTTTAGTTTTTTATTTATTTATTTTTTTTTTTGCAGTACCGGGGATTGAACCCAGGGTCATTCTACCTCCGAGCTACACCCCCGACCATATTTTTTATCCTTTATTTTGAAACCAGGTCTCACGAACTAGCAGAGGGCCTCACTAAGTAGCTGAGGCTGGCCGCAAACCCGGATCCTCTGGTCTCCGCCTCCCAAGTACTGGGATTACAAGCGTGCGCCATCACGCCTGGCCTTTAATATTTTTCGTAAATACAGGAGGGCCATCAGATCCAAGCCCTGATAAATCTTGAACAAGTGTAATGTCTTTAAATTACCCTCTTAAATGTCAGATTCTACTAGGGCAGATTTGAAGCAAATTCACAACTTATGCTGTATTTATGGAACACATATAAAACTCAGTGGTAAAGGAACACTAAAGAAAAACACTAAGCAGATATAAATTAATAAATATGAATTAAAATAACTAGTAATAGAGTGATTCTTTGAAAACACATTAGTTGGATACAAAGGACACAAAATCATTAATTCTATTTTTTAAATCAAAGAGATAATTCCATCAAAATATGATTTTCCTCATTAAAACAATGTTATGTTAGAAATACAGAAATTAAAATCTCAAGAGTAAAGCTTATAAATATCTGCTATCAGAAGTAACAGAAACAGTTGTGTAGTGTCAAAACATTACTTAAATAACAAAGCCTATTTTATAATTATTTGTATGCAGTGTATAGGATTTGGTAAAATGAGTTCTTATGTAGAGAAATATATTCTGAAAGACCCCCCATGTCATGCAATCATTTTCCAGAGTCATTTTTTTTTTTTTTGCGGTACTGGGGATTGAACGCAGGGGCGTTCTACCTCCGTGTTACGCCCCCGGCCCTATATTTTATACTTTATTTTGAAACCGGGTCTCACAAAGTTGCGGAGGGCCTCACTAAGTAGAGAAAGAGAGAGAGAGAGAGAGAGAGAGAGAGAGAGAGAGAGAGAGAAAGCTGAGGCTGGCCGCGAACCCTGATCCTCTGGTCTCCGCCTCCCAAAGTACTGGGATTACAAGCGTGCGCCACCACGCCCGGCTCAGAGTCATTTTTAATAGCTGCCTAGAATTTCTTCATGAGGACACAACCAATTTCAAACTTCTACATATATATTTTTTCCAGTTTATCACTTTCATCAAATTATTGAAATAATCATCTTTATAGGTATATTTTAAAGCATTTATGATAATTTCCTTGGGACAAACTTCTAAAGTGGATTTCATGGAAAGTGCATCTGTGCGTTTTGCTTTCACCACATTTTTGAGACATTCACAACATTTGGCTGAATTGCTGGCTACATGGTGTCACTTTTTACATTGTGGCAAAATTTTACAATTTGCAGAACAGTAAGGATTGCAATTAGGAGGTCACTTGACAGACTCAAAGATACTACTATTGTTTTTAAAATAGTAATTTGTTTGATGGAAAAAATATGCCTCACTCTTAGTATGCATGTCACTGCCTCCTAGGGAGGTGAACACTAGTAAGGTTAAACACTCATTTGTTTGACATAATTATTCCCACTAGAGGAAATATTTCTGTGTAAATTATCAAGAGATACAGTAACCCCAAAACAATGCATATTTATGTGTGTGTATGTGCATAAAGATCTGCATTTATTAGTTACATTAGTAAAATTGTGAAACAAATGATAATTATCATGAAAATTGTTAAAGGGAATATGGCATATTTTCCTCATGAAAAAATATATTTATGGTATTTTCATTGTGTGTCTATATACGCACACACACATATGATTATATTTGTGAAATGTATTCTTCATGGAGAAATTTGTATATTTTGCAAGGACTGACCTAAGATAATGTCACTAAATGGAAGAAAATCATAACATGCTGTAATCATATAGATAATTATATTTTATTACAATGTAAAAATTCCAGTGTTTTTATGGAAGGATTCATGTAGATAAAATTAAATATAAGAAAGGTAATATATATTTCTGAAATAGAATTATAGCAAGTTCGAGGACAGCCTGGGAAACTTAGCAAGACTGTCTCAAAATAAAAAACTCAAAATGCCTGGAGGTATAGTTCAGTGGTAAAGTGGTTTCTGGGTTCAATCACTAGTACTACAAAAATGATAATATACAAAAATGTATATTACTATGAGATTAGATAAATTATTTTTTCTTTATTCTTATTTACTAAATTTTAAAAAAATGAACTGGACATGGTGGCACATGTCTGTACTTGGGAAGCTGAGACAGAAGGATTGCAGATTCGAAGCAGCTTCAGCAACTTAGTGAAACCATTTCCAAATTTAAAAAAATAAATAAATAAAAATAGGGCTGTGGGTGTAGCTCAGAGGTAGAATGCCTCTGGGTTCAATCCCCAGTACCACAAAAAAGTAATAATATGTATTTACAATAAAAAATAGGAGAACAAATTTGATTATAAGTCCAAAAGAAATGCTAGGTGTGGTGGCGCACGCTTGTAATCCTAGTACTCGGGAGGCAGAGACCGGAGGATCTGGGTTCGAGGCCAGCCTCAGCTACTTAGTGAGGCCCTCTGCAAGTTCGTGAGACCCGGTTTCAAAATAAAGTATAAAAAATAGGGCCGGAGGTGTAGCTCAGAGGTAGAACGCCCCTGGGTTCAATCCCTGGTACCAAAAAAAAAAAAAAAAAAGAAATATGGGTATATTTTATGTCACTTAATTTTCATTGCCACTATCATCATCTAAAGTTACGGCCTTATTTGTTCATAACTGAACTGATAACACCGTCACTTTACTGCGCTGTCACATAGTTTTTAATGCTTTTTTTTCTGTTCACTTACTTATGGAATAAAATTCAAACTTCTTATAGTATTTTACAAACAAAATTATTTGAATGCTTATTGGTGAACATGTGGGTTGAATCCCAGCCCTATCAGTTAATCTCAGCCTGGTATTCAAGAGGCAACTTATCCTGCAGCTAACTTTTGCTATGGAGGCAAAATGAGGATGCAAATGGTAGCTAAGCCCAGTAGAACGCGACTATTGCCTAGTACATACATTTCAATGCGAGTTAATGACAAAATGATTTTTATTATCACCTTGATACTCATCATCTTCATACTAAAATCCTGCCCCAAGTTACCTTTTAATTCTCAGCTCTATTATATAGGTTATTGAATGTATTATTATTATATAACAGCTTAAGGAACTTTTCTACACACACACACACACACACACACACACACACACACACACACTCACCAAAAAAAAAAACACATAAAACACACTTTTCCTCCTATCATTGCCTTGTCCCAACCCCCACAGTTGACCACCTGGAGTGTCCCTCCTCATCAATGTTAAATATACATTTCCAATTCTCTAATATACTGCTCAACCTCCAAATAACTGTCAGAAAAGTCCCTCTTCAGTAATATGATAGAGCCAGCTTGTAGGATTCACAAGAGCTGAATATTAAATTTTTATGAACTTTGTGAGCTGGTTGACACAATTTTGCTTCATTGATATGGAAAAAGATGGGAGGTTTGCACTAGTGGGATTCGCAAATGTTGTGAATTTAAGTCCCTGCTCTGTCAATTTTTTTCTTCTGAAAACCAATTGTAACACAATTACCAGTACACACTACTGTATGTTCACATCTCTAAAATTCTTTGATTCTCACATAACACCTATCTGGCTATGCATTTTTATTCAGAAGATATCACTTTGAGGTTTCCCTTCTCTGTTGTTCAATGTTGGACAGCAGTACAACCCTCCCTTTGCCTCATCTATTTCCTGTGGATAGCACCAACTTGACAAATTAGTTAATGCATGCATCAAATTAAAACACCTGAAATTTATTTGTAGGCCATAAACTGCAGTACAGAAAGGAAGTTCTATTATTATTGTGCAACACTACCTTTTACTTTTTTTAAATTAAATATAGAGACAGGCATTACTACTAATTTCAGTAAAATGGGTGGGGAAAGTGAGAGGGGTGCAGGGTGGGATATAGAGGGAACTACACCAAGAGCTGTGTGCGTGTTTCTTTTTTATCACATTGAAACTCACTATGGTGCATAATTACAATGCACTAATAAAATGACTGAAAAGGAAAAAATAAAACGCCACTCCAGAAACGATAATCTGTTTCACCACACTGAATTAAGTGCATGTATATCATGTCTGTTGAAGTGTTTCCCTCTTCAAATTTCCCCACCCATCTCCCTCAGTTAGGTCTGCTCCTTCACTTCACTAAGGTTTCTCCTCCTTTGTCTGGAGTCCTTCCTATGTCCCAATTCCTCCCTAGCTTCCACATATGAGGGAGAACATCTGACCTTTACTTTTTGTGGCTGACTAATCTCACTTAGCATAATATTCTCCAGTTCCACCAATTTCCCTACAAATGACATAATTTTGTTCTTCTTTTGGCTGAGTGGAATTCCATTGTGTGTGTATCCCATAATTTTGTAATCTATTCATCTGTTGATGGACATCTCCTCTGGTTCCATAGTTTGTCAATTATGAATTGTGCAGCTATAAACATAGATATTCATGCATTACTATGGTAGTCTGATTTCAATTCTTTGGGGTAGATTCCCAGGAGTGGTATTGCTGGGTCATATGGTGGGTTCACTCCCATTCTTTTGAGGACCCTACACACTGGTTTCCAAAGTGGTTACACTAATTTCCAATCCCACCAACAATGTATTAGAGTTCCTACTTCTCCATATCCTCGCCAGCATTTGTTGTTGCTTGTGTTTTTAATGATTGCCGTTCTAATTGGGGTTAGGTGAAATCTCAGGGTAGTTTTGATTTGCATCTCTCTGAGTTATCAGCAGTAATTCTTTTTTTTTTTTTTTTTTTTTTTTT
>PVJS01007868.1:0-54759 GCA_004027185.1 Glis glis
TGAGGCCCTCCGCAACTTCGTGAGACCCGGTTTCAAACTAAAGTATAAAAAATAGGGCCGGGGTTGTAGCGCGGAGGTAGAACGCCCTGGGTTCAACCCCCGGTACCGCAAAAAAAAAAAAAAAAGTGATTAAAAACAACCAAGAACTCTAGACCCAAGGTAGAAACCACCTTGCACAAGCGCATGGCTGGACAGTGACACGGCACAAGTGCGTGGCTGTCTGGGGTCCATTTCCCTCCACCAGGTCTTTGCTGTCACCGTGTCCCCTGTCCCGTGTCTGTTCCCCTCCACCAGGCCGTTCCTGGCGCCATGCTCCTCCCAGGCTGCCTTCGTTAGCACCAGGAATGTGGGCCACGCGCCTCGTTGTAACTCACTGCAAGGACCACTCGCCAGCAGACCAGAAAGCAGAGCGACGCGTCCGTCTGCACTCCTGCGTGGTAACAAGAATCCTGTCTCTGTGCTTTCAAAGGACCGCACGCAGTGGAAAGGAACACATTCTAAGAACTTGCCTTAGAGGAAATTGATTTAAAACAAAACACAAAACAATAATTATTAGTCTACTTTGCAGATATCTTCCATGTGTTAGTAGCCACATGAAGAAGCTCACTTTATAATTCAATTGGACATGGCTGCTCTAGCTGGATGTGGGATACGAAGCCGTGGAGGAACCTGTTAGTGCTGCCTGCTGATCATTTCACTCAGGGATCTGCCAGACGGGACAGGACCGGAGCATTTCCCGGGCTGTGCTTGATGACTTTGTCCCTTCCCGCTGCCATCCCTGAACGCTTACCCCACCCTCTCTGGTCTGCTTTAATGCCTCCTATGTGCTCTGCTGAAGTGGACACAGAGATCCTCAAAATAGGAAACCTCGTGGTATTTATTACCAGGTATGTTAGCTTCCCTCTCTGCACAGCAAATCACACGAGAGCTTAGGGGCTTGCACAGGACACGCGTTATCTCACAGTCTCTGTGGGCCAGGGCTCTAGGCACAAGTTAGCTGGACACCTCTATCTCAAGGTCTCCTCTAAAACTGCAGCCACGTGTTGGCTGGGGCCACCAGCTCATCCCAAGGCTCTGTAGGATTCATGGTGGCTGCAGGATTCAGTTCCTCAGCCCTGTATTGGTTTCATTACTGTGAATGCTTTTGCTTTCCTATTAGGGTCTAACTTGACAGAGGACAGAGGAAACATCATGATTCAGTGGGAAAAATGTACTGGTCAGGAAAGCGGGGTTCTCCTATAGGCCTGGCCTATCAAATCGGCTAAACCTAAGACAGAGTTGATAGGAGATATAATAGATGCAGAGAGACGTGGGAGATAAGATGAGCGGCCCCTTCTGTTACAATTGCATGTCCATGTTTAGTTCAGGGCTGTACATCATGGTATCTAGAAGAACCTACTACATAAGAGGCTTGCAGAAACCTTTTCCTTGAATGTGGAAAAGTTGAAATGGGTCAACGTTAGTAATTTCTGAAACTTAACTCTAACTTTAATCTTACTGGACAAACTGACCTTTCCTGGCTCACTCTCATTACCCTTTCATGAACAACTAACTTCACTCTGTCATTAGAGTTTCAAAACACAGAGCGCAAAGATAACAATATGTCACGTCACACTAGCATTTGATGGACAGCACCGGGAGGCAGGAAGACAGTGGGCTCTGAAGTCAGCCTGGCTCCAGGATTTATTTTCTGCGTGACCTAGAGCATCTGAATTTCCTCATCTGCTCAACAGACCTAATGGGAGCACAGGAGCTATAGAAATTCTGCAGGAGGCGACGTAATGTAAGTAAATCCAGGCACAGTGGCACATGCCTCTAGTTCCAGAACTCAGGAGGCTGAAGTAGGAGGATCACTTGAGCCCAGGAGTTTGAGATCAGCCTGAGCAACATAGTGAGACCCCATCTCAAAGAAAAAAAAAGACAAAAGAAATTAAAAGAAAAAGGAAGCTGGGCGTGGTGGCGCACGCTTGTAATCCCAGTACTTGGGAGGCTGAGACAGGAGGATCGCAGGTTTGCGGCCAGCCTCAGCTACTTAGTGAGGCCCTCCACAACTTAGTGAGACCCTGTTTCAAAATAAAGAATAAAAGCCGGGCGTGGTGGCGCACGCTTGTAATCCCAGTACTTTGGGAGGCGGAGACTGGAGGATCCGGGTTCACAGCCAGCCTCAGCGCAGGCGCGCTCGCTCTCTCTCTCTCTCTCTCTCCTTAGTGAGGCCCTCCGCAACTTCATGAGACCCGGTTTCAAAATAAAGTATAAAAAATAGGGCCGGGGGCGTAGCGCGGAGGTAGAACGCCCCTGCGTTCAATCCCCGGTACCGCAAAAAAAAGAAGAAAAGAAAAGAAAAACAGAAAAGAAAGAAAAGAAAAGAAAAGAAAAGAAAAGAAAAGAAAAGAAAAGAAAAAAGAAAAGAAAAAGAAAACTAGGGCTGGGGGGGTATAGCTCAGAGGTGGAATGCCCCTGGGTTCAATCCCCACTACCGCAAAAAAAAAAAGAAAAATGTCAGAAAAATGTTGGCTATTGTTAACATTAGAGTCCCTTTCACATTCCTAGAGGGAAACTATTTTATTGCTATCTTTCCAAATCTGCATCTTGAGAGGTTTTAGACAAACTAGGTTGGAAACACTGTCTGCAAAGGAAGAATGAAAGTTTCCGTTGTGCTGATAGCAACGTGGGAGACTAAACAAGAACCCACAGTGAAACCATCAGCACTGCTTTTGGCTAAGGTGGATGGTAAGGGAAGCAGAGTTGGCTTAAATATAACATGCGTCCAAGCCAACCTGCGTGTACAGCCCATGCCCTCTCTCACTGACAGAGCAGGAAGGAGTCAGGGGGCTTAGAGAAAAACCTTCACCCCACTTGGAATGCAGATGCCACAGGAAAGCTAAGATGAACTTAGCCTTACACACCGCTGACAGGAAGACTTTTTTTTTTTTTTTGCGGTACCGGGGATTGACGCAGGGGCGTTCTACCTCCGCGCTACACCCCCCAGCCCTATTTTTTTATACTTTATTTTGAAACCGGGTCTCACGAAGTTGCGGAGGGCCTCACTAAGTAGAGAGAGAGAGAGAGAGACAGGGGGAGAGAGAGAGAGAGAGAGAGAGAGAGAGGAGAGAGAGGAGAGAGAGGAGAAAGAGAGAGCGCACGCGAGCACCCGCGCATGTGCGAGCTGAGGCTGGCCGCGAACCCGGATCCTCCGGTCTCCGCCTCCCAAAGTACTGGGATTACAAGCGTGCGCCACCACGCCCGGCTAGGCAAAGACTTTTCTGAGGGCAGAAGCGTGTTACGTAGCAGGGATGAGAAGCGTCCTCTCATCAAATGTGGGCCCAGGTTAGTCATCTCCCCATAGCCACTGGGAACCCAAGTTGCCTAAGAGACCTCTTTAAGGAACCCCAAGTGGTCGGTCATTCAGAGTTTAAAAGCAGAGACTAGAAAGACACCTGTGAAGTTTAATTCTACTTCCCTGTATATTTCGCCGCAATAGAAACTTTCACCTGTTGGGGGAGGAAGTCGTTGCTATTTGATATATCTGATGGCGTTTATTACCCCTTTTGTAAATGGCCCATAAGACACTTCAGGGAGCTGGAGCTATACATGCTATACATGCTCCTATAAATGAAGTGGAAAGATATATCAGCAAATGATTACAGTCCAATGAAGTGGAAGGTAGAGCTTGCCCATGTGGGACATGAAAAATGGAGCTGTCAGGTGGAAAAGATCCTCAGACTGACAGACAGTTGTGAAGGGACTGAATAATAGGTGGCCCAGATCTTAATACCATCACCTACCACCCAGACCACCTCCCCTGAGTTGGTGGGAAGCAGCTCGGGGGAAGAGAACAGAGTAAATCCATGTGTTCAATTTTGTTCTCTCCGAAAGTTCCACTTAAACTATGGTCAAAAGATTTTTTTTTTTTTTGGCAGTACCAGGGATTGAACCCATGAATATTCTACCTCCAGGCTACACCCCCAGCCCTATTTTTTTTTTATTCTTTATCTTGAAACAGGGTCTAAGTTGCAGGGGGCCTCACTAAGTAGCTGAGGCTGGCCATGAACCCGGATCCTCTGGTCTCAGCCTCCCAAGAACTGGGATTACAAGCGTGCGCCACCATGCCTGGCTCAAAAGATGTTTTTTAAAAAAGATAAGAACTGGAGGAAAGAAGGGGAGATGATAGAAACAGAAGAAGGAAGCTGCCTGTGGCTGCTTGAATCGACCTTAACCTGGGAAATGCACAGTCAACATGGGAAAGCTGAGACCAAACATGGAAGATAAACTGTGGCCACAGGGCCCCGGGCACTGAGGCTGGGGCAGGGAGAGCCACAAGGCTATATGTAACTGATCTGAAAACACTGACTTTCTTGAGCAACTGAAACATAGTCTTTGGACAAAGACATAGCAAGCACTGTTTTGGGACATGGTACCACACTAAAGGCAGAGGGATCATATGCAGTACTGCATGTTGAATATAGAAGTCCTCCCACCTCCTGCCAAGCTCCTTCCCCAGCTTAGGGTCAGAATACTGTCAGAAAGCCAGGCATGGTGGCCCACGCTTGTTATCCCAGTGCTTGGGAGGCTGAGACCGGAAGATCCAGGTTCGCAGCCAGCCTCAGCTACTTAGTGAGGCCCTCCGCAACTTAGTGAGACCCTGTTTCAAAAGAAAGAATAAAAAATAGGGCTGGGGTGTAGCTTGGAGGTAGAACGCTCCTGGGTTCAATCCCCATACTGCAAAAAAAAAAAAAAAAAAAAAAAGGAAAAGAATACTGTCAGACCGGCCTTTCCTTCCCAGCAATTGGAAGTCGTCAAGAAATCTCACCACACCAACAGGAAAGACCACAAGATAAAGACATTGGTGGCTGCCCAGCAATAATGCGCCCAGAGGATGCCACGCCGGACTCAGCCCAAATGCTCTGCATGGACAGTCATGGCTTCTTATTAGAAAATAGGAGAAGGCATTTCATATTATTGTTTGTACCTTATGGCAGCACATTAGAAGCACACATCTGTATCAAATCGGGCTGATTCTTAGCTGTGGTACAGGCTTAACCAAAGTACATAAAGATCTGCTTAAAGAACGATCAACAAATGGGGTCTTTCAAATCAGCAGGCAGTGTATAAAGTGCTCTATAGTAAGAAATGCACAAACGTGGATAATACCTCCAAAAAATGACAGTGATAAAGTGACATGTGTCTGTTCCTTATTGCATCTAAAATAAATAAATAATGTGCTAATCAAATAGTATGATGTAGAACAAAACGCAGTCACTTCAGAGACATGCCTTTAATATCAGCAACTGATGCAATAATCACAAAATATCTGTATTCATCTGTAAAGAAAACAGAATATTTTTTGAAAACACGCATTATTTCATTGAGCAGATATTCACAGAAATCAGAATCTGAACCAGGCATCCCTCTGAACCCTGGTGATACAGGAGTAAAACTGACAGCCATGGTTCCTGCCTGTGTAGAGTTTACACCTCAGCAAACACTTAAGTACCATATGCTGTTACAAGGAAGGCACTGCATTGCTATGATATTCTACAATTTAGAAAATCATGTCCATGAGCCGGGCGTGGTGGGGCACGCTTGTAGTCCCAGTACTTGGGAGGCGGAGACCGGAAGATCCGGGTTCACGGCTAGCCTCAGCTACTTAGTGAGGCCCTCCGCAACTTCGTGAGACCCAGTTTCAAAATAAAGTATAAAAAATAGGGCTGGGGATGTAGCTCGGAGGTAGAACGTCCCTGGGTTCAATCCCCAGTACCACAAAAAAAAAAAAATCATGTCCATTTGTACTATCTTTTCTTTCTCAGGAGGTTTTAACATGGTAGGGTTTTGTGGTATGGTACAGAAAGGTCAGGATTCTAAAAGTTTTGAAGTTGGGCTACATAAAGAAAGGCTTTCCTGTTGGAAAAATGAATCTGATACACAATCCAGTGTGGATGCATCTCAAGCATACGTTGCTTATACAGGGTTAACGTCATAAGTTACCGATTAAGTCAGCAGGCTTCACACACCTATGAGCCTTGTTTATAAGAGCTGTACAAGTTTAAATTGTTAGAGAACAAATGCATTTTGTTTGAGTCAGTATGTCGCCTTCTTGTCTAGGCGGAGGGAGAAGTGGATACCAAGCCTGTAATCCTTTTGGAATAAAAATTTTAAATGCAAACATGACTGCCATGGTAGACTGTTTAATCTAGCGATATTGTATTTCATTTCAGTTTTTGGAGAGGTTTGTTGATTTGACCATACAGGGTACAACTCCGTGCTTATCTCAACTGTTTAGATAAGATTTATTTGACTTTGGCAGGTGACAAAATCGAGGGTGTGGAATAAGGGAGGTAGAAAAAAAGGCTGGCATACTCCCAGATGGTGTTTATTTTAAGCATGGTGTATAGATGAGCAAATAGTTTCAAACAACGCACCGTACTTTGTGTAAAACATTCACTGTCTGTTGAATGTTTTCTGCAAACCAGTGCTGCAAAATGTCCTTTATTGGGCATAACGGACTTCACCTTCTTGCTTAGGTAAACATTTACACTCTTGTAAAAGAGAGCTTAGCTAGTTCCCCTGGAAATAGGACCCTCAGTCTGGGAACACTTTTTGCCACTGTTTTCTAACACAAGCTCTGAAATGGGAACAACATTAAAGTTTATTTTGGATATAAGCATTTACATCGCTCCATAAGGAGAGGATCTATCAGGAATCTAAAATATCTTATGCCACAATATCTTTCAAACTGATAATACTTTGTTTTTTCATCAAATTCTACACAAACATGTCTCACTTTGAAAACAAAATGATTATATTCACAGTTTTTTTTTAAATCTTTTTAATATAATTTACTTAAAAAGCCAGCTTCTTCAGTATGTTAAGGATTTTCATATTGGCAGACATGTTGAGGGAAGGGAAAGTACTGAGAAGTTTGGTCACTGAAAGTTAAAAATTCATCAAAAATTAAAGAAACCTCAGTTGCAAATTCCTATGACTGAGAAGAATAGAGCTTCTGTACCATGATTAGACATGTATGGTAGTGTCTTTCATTATACTGCAGAGGTGTCCTCAACTACAGCTTTGTGAGTACTTTTCCAAAACACTTAATATTATAGTAAGTGTAACACCCATACACTATTTGCCCTGACCCCCTTGGAATGATAACACAATTCCTTAAATAAACGTGTGGTTAATATGTGCAGAAACACAGTGCACTGGATTACGTTCATGTAGAGTCCTACTTTGTTCAGCTCATGAAGGTTTCTGTTTTCTCTTTTGATGTCTCTATCGATGTGCAAGAATTAATGTGTCATTGTCTAGAGAAATGAGGAACTGGCTCCACTTGGGAGAGGTTTCAAATAGTAGGATTTTTTAAATGTACTTTTAACAAGCAAAAGATTGCTTCTGGGAACGATAGAAACTTTTCAAATATATCATGGAGCAGTCTCTGTTCCACTGCGTCTGCTGTATCTTTAAGATTTAACTGAGCTTCCAGTGGTGGCTGGTGAAATGGAACTATGGCCATCAGAGGAATTTTCCTTCTTCTAACTACTGCCTCGCCTCACACTTTCCAATCTCCAGAGTTCAGTGAACTATCGCCCGCTGCTTAGTACGATGCCCTGACAAAGGAGACCATGGGCTTTGCTCCTCCCAGCTGCCCTTCCTCCCTCATTACTGTACGTATCCAGTGACTTCCAGCGCAGCGCCTCCAACTGCAGCACCTCACCGACGCTGATTGAACTCAGCAACATGCATCCATCCTGTTTTCATGGATTATAAGGATTTTTTTAATTACACAAAACTATTTTTATTGGGAGAGCTTTCTGACATTCCTTGATAGCTGAAAATATGTGCACATGTTAAGAACATAGGATGGGCATCACTGTTCAGAAAGGCTTCAGGTGGGAGCACTGGTTGGAGGGGAGGTTCAGCCTACTTCAGGCACCATGACTATTCAAAACAGATCTGCTCATCACCTCATACTACGTCCAAGTCTCTTTTCTTCCTTCTCCCTCTAACCATATCAAATTGCAATTCAAGCTCTGTTGCTCTGCGAATAATAAATGTTTCTTCAGGAGCCCATCCAAAGAACTGAACTAAAATTCAAGGACTTTCTCCATAGTCTTGAATCTACTGGCTTAACTGACCAGGAACCTCTTTCCACCATCAGAAAAGCCCGCTAATGCCATTTTCCAGGCTGCTCCTACACATAAATAATCCCATGAAAAGCAAACCACTAAAAAGCAAGGTAGGCTTCAAATTTCACAGTTCCTACACATAAAGATGCTTTGGTATTTGTGTTTGATTTTATTTTCAAGGTATACAGAGTCAACCTCAATGTATCTGTGTGAGGGATATAGTTACTAGTGGCTAACATACTTTGCCAAAGCACTTACAACTTAATCTCAGCTGAATCCTCCTCGTTCAAGCAATTTCCTATTAATAAATATCCTAGATAATATCACATCTCCTTCTGTTTCCCCTCTCTTCCAGCTGAGATCAGAAGAAAGGGGCTACATTTGTCCCTGCGTGGTAGGGAACCAAAGAACACTTAGCCTCTCATCCAAAATCCCCTTTGAGACAGAATGAGAGAGTTAAAGGTCGGACTAAACTCCCCAGACTCCATCATATTTCAATACTTTGAGTCCTTCCCTAAGTATTGTGGAATTGCTACTTGAGAGTACCACAGATGCTGGGAAAAGGACGTCATGTCTCTGTGACACCCAGAGCTTGCACTATGGACAGTTGATAAAGGGAATACGACACTGAAAAGCTGGCGGCCGGGGTACGATCAACTGAGGTCTTTAGATGCGCGTTCGGCCATAAAGGAGGTGCAAGGGACCATCGGCATAAAATGTCATCACTGCAGTGCTGCAGAAGGACGACGTGCCAGCACGCACCCTTGCAGTTTCACCGTTTTATCTGATATCTCAGAACCCTGAGCTTAGAGGCGTAGCTGTGTTTGATTCTCGAATGCACCTCATAGGAACAGGACATGCGGGGCTTCATAAGGGAAAGGTGGAAAGTGCTGATCTCTGCTTCCTCTCCTCCGGCACTCTCAGACCCCCATCATCCCAGGAAGGAGGCCAGAGCAGCCGCCCTAGGATCGGGAGAGGCACTTGCCAAAGCACCCAGAACTTGGAAGAAGCCAGTTTTGAAATACAAACATGGCTTTCGTGATCCCCTCAAATCAGTTCAAATCTCACCCTCTTAAGGACTATGCAAAAGTTCTTTTGCAAAAGCTATGCCTTCTCACACAGCAGTGGGCGGCCAACACTGGTGTGATTAGTTTTTAGCTCACACCAAGTACTCAGCACTTAGTAGATGTGAACTCTGCCTTCACGCATGCCCTGTGTGGTCAAAGGGAACCCGCTGAACAGTAACCCAGTGATTGTCGCAAAGACTGCAGCATGGCCAGCAGGGGGCAATGCCCTAGGCTGCAGTGGGCATGGTCTCCAGGTTCCCAGGGCTCCTCCCAGGGAGGGTCCATGGGCTGGCGAAACAGGGCACACATACAGGATACCTAATTCACGCAGTAAATGCAATGAATGGGAAAGAATTAACCATATTCACAGCTTCAATACCACCCCAAGTACTATGCTCCTCTTCCCATAAAAGTATAATTGAGAAGTCTAACTGTGGAACAACATTATAAAAATATAAGCTATGTTCAACCTGTTTTTTTTTTGCTGAATCTGTGATGAAGGACTTACAATATTTCATTTTCCTTGATTTAATAATCTATGTGTGAAATAATGATGTATGAGGTCTTTCTCTTTATAAAAAATACCCTAGGTAATGACCTTTAAATTTAAATTAAAGCATAGGATGATATTAAATTTCTGAAATCAGGTTTTAATGAAAACATACTATATCCCATGTGCTTTTCTCACTGCAAGGCTACAAATAAATGCTGAAAAGGTTGCATGTGCTTGCTGCAGCCCTCTTTTTTCTCAAATTTCTAATTTTAAGTGACTTTACATCTCAATGAAAACCATTCACTCAACCTTCCAACGGTATTTAGTACGTTTCTAATGTCTCAATAAATAGAGTAAACAGGTCTTAAAATTCTATATCCAATGCGAGGAAAACACTTAAAGGTTAAAAAAGGGGGGGTAGAGGGTGCCATGAGCAATTTCTAAGCAAGCCTTGTGAACTTCAGTTTTATGAAGAAACCAGACACTGGAAAATCTATTGGGGAAAAGGAACATTACCCACACTGAACCAAATTTTTGAGAATATTGTAACAATGAACAAATGATTATGGATAAACTTTCTTATGTCAATTAATAGGTACATGAAAAAAAGCTTGCGTTTCCAGAAATGAAACCAGAAACTCTGCGAGAAGACCTGGGGTCTGTAATCTACTGCTTGTTTGGTAAAATAACTTCCTCTGAAGAGCATTAATCGGTGTCAGGCCGGTGGGGCGACACAACTGCTAGATGTGAAGGTTTTCCTGATACACGTGAAAAGTCACCATAAAACAACTGAACATTCCGAAGATTCAAAAGGCTATTTCCAGATTTTTAAAGAAGTCTTGTACTTTATTCTCATAGCTAGAAACGAGTTGAAGTATCAGAGGAGGACACTGAAGCCTCTGTCTGTGTTCTACCCACATTCTCCTCCTGGCGCACACCATCATTCACTCCCAGCGAGGCCAACAGCATCACCTTGCTCCACAGGTGTGACCCGGAGCCCAGACGACACCTGGGCCACTCACGGAACAGAGACGGTGTTTAAGAAACCACAGATCTGTGTGTGCCCCCAGCCTTGCAAGTTTCCAAAATATATTGCTCTCCTTAGATAAAATGCAGTCCAAAGATGCAGCCATGCTCGACTTCTAAGAGTTGCTAACATAAATAATTCTCCTATTTATCTTCTGTCAGAAAACAGAAATGGGGGCAGGGCCACTACTACACTTGTGTTTCAGTAATACGGACTGAAAGGAAAGGCAAACTACAGGATCCAGATGTGGTCGCCGGGAAGCAAAATGTCTGTCTCCTCCCTCTCACCTCACTCCAAACCCCACCAGAAGGAAGAGCCTCTGCCTTCCCCTTCCTCTGTCCCACACAAGCGCCTGTCCTCACACTATTCGGAGTGATGCCCAGGCTCTAAGCTTCAAATGCAACCAAAGACTATAGACATGGGTCATTTTCTAAAAATACAGGAGGGAGAGGACAAGTAACTGTGACTGAGTGGGAGAACTCATCCAACAGCTCTTCTCGTTAAACAGGAAACTGAAGAATAGAAACATGGAGCTCTCCGTCCAGGTCTACTCAGCTAGCCAGCCAGTGGCCACACTGGGATCCAAATTTGTCTTAGTTGGCTTGGGCTGCCATAACTAAATACCACAGACTGGGTGGCTTAAACAACAGAAATGTCTTTTCTCATAGTTCTGGAGGCTCCAAGTCCCACATCAAGGTGCAAGTTCCAGGTGAGGGCTCTCTTCTGCCCTGTAGATGTCTGGCTTCTCGCTGTGTCTTCACAAGGGTGAGAGAGAAAGAGTCTCTCCTCCTCTTAGAAGGGCACTAATCCCTTTGTGGGAGCCTTACCCTCATGAAGTCATGTACACCTAATTGCCTCCCAAGGCCCACTGCCAAAGACCATCACTCTGGGAGTTAGGCTTCAACACTGAGTTTGGCACATTCAGTCTGCGGCAAAACCCTAGCAGACCCCAGAACCTGTTCTTATGATCGTCCTTACACCACACTTGAAAGGACAGGAAATACCCAGGGAAGAAGAGACATTAGAAGACACAGGAATCAAGAACATGCTGAGAGAGCGAGAAAAAACTGAAAGCAAGCTTCCCCGGAGTATGCTAGAGTAGCCCTTTTATGTCCTACATACTTTCTGAGCAATTGATCATCGAGAAAAGAGACAATACATCCCACACACACACTGCTTTCATTCATTGATAAACTTAGTCCAGATTGCTTTTTCTGCATTTTCAGTTATCTATGCTTAGTTCAATCAAGAACAAGCAACTCCATTTGGAACATCCTTGAAAGTATTTCTTCCTCATTTAATTCTCAGATATGAAAACAATCCTTAACTTCATTTCTCTAAAGAAGAGTTAAGTAGACTGGGGAATTTCTCTAACGTAACACAAAGCGATACAAGGAATTGGCTAAATTTATCTTGTCCAATGTTTTGATAACTCTAAAACACAAAACAAATGGTGAGCAAAATGATCGTGTCCTTTTGCCGGTTTTGTTTCTGCATGTTCTCATTTTATTAGGTAACACATGTCCTCAATCCATAGCAAGCTAACACATTGCCCAGAGAAGAGAGCGCTGAACTCGGAGTCAAAGGAACTGGACACCCTCTCTGACCAAGGTAAAGAAGCAGGCTTAATCTGTGTGGCTCAATTCCCTCCACTGTAAAGTGGACATTAACTCTCCCCTCTGGACCATCTTACACAACTATCAGCAATACTACTCTAGGAAAGAGGGAGACAGAGAAGTAGAATTCAAACCAACAGCTAATTTCATCCACTTACATACTGATAAGAAGATATAATGATGAACAATCCCAGAATATATTTCTTGCTCACCAACAGCCATTTCCCTTTCAGCATCTGCTACTTTAGGCCATTCCTTCCTAGACAATTATCAGGACAAGGCTGCTCAGCTTTGAGCACCTTTGAGGGAAGTCAAGACCAATCAAAAGAACAGCAACATGATGCGGGCTGCAAAGAGGAGCTGCAACCAACAGACTGAGCTCTCACGTGGATTTCTGATCTAAATCCACGTGCACAGCTGGGCATGGTGGCATATGCCTGCAATCCCAGTACTTGGGAGGCTGAGACAAGAGGATAGAAGGTTTGAGACCAGCCTTAACAACTTAGCAAGACCCTGTTTCAAACTATAAAATAAAATAGGGCTGGGGGTCTAACTCAGAGGTAGAATGCCCCTGGTTTCAATCCCCACCACCAAAATAAATAAATAAATAAACAAACCCATGAGCATGGTTATTGACATCATAAGGTATGCTTAAGGTATGTATGTGTTTGAAAAAATAACCATTAGACTTATAGAAAAACAGAATAAATAATAAAAATAACTACATTATAATTATAGGCACATATATCTTTAATATATAGTTATAACTATATTACATAATTATATTTTGGATGGAATGCTTGGTAGTTCAATCATTATCATTTAATTTCAAGACACATGACTTTCATAAATCATTTTTAAGTATGACAGAAATTCCAACAAGGACATGACCCGGCATCCGTTGCGCACAGGTCCACAACTAATGGTTTCAAACGAGGCGAACATGAAATGCAGGAAGGAACCAGTGTCATTAGTACCCTGTGCTGGCCAACCTTGCAGGACAGAGAGACCTATTTCTATGGGTGGGATCATTACATACATATTAGGTATCCCTTGCTATGATAGCTGTCATCTACTTTAAGATACATTTGCAGAAGGAATGCGATAGTATGCATGAGCCAGTTAAAGCTACAGTTCCAAGGGCAGTCAGTGGTCCTACCAGGCTCCGCACCTCAAGGATGGCTGCCCAACACTAGGTCAGAGAGACCACACTCCCAAGCAGATGGTGCAAATTGACCAGCTTTTCCCATCTACATCAACAACTGAGGTTTTTTACATTGGCTCATGTCTGCAATTGGCTTTCTTCATTAGTGAAACTGGTCATTCGAGGTGTGCAGATTAGCTAAAATATCTTAGAGATATTCCGCCTCTACCCCCTTAGGTAGAGGATGGAAATTTAGTGCAGCCTAACCCATGATGCATCAGAGGCTGTCGGAGCCTTAGGACCTAAATAGTACTGGATCTAGACACTGACTGAGGCGGATCGCTAGATGCCTGGTGCAAATTAGAAGGGCAACAGATTGCCTACTCCGTGATGTGCATCTGTCTGAAGCAAACCGTTCAGGTCAGAGTGTGATGACGGTACCTACAAGATCAGAGAGCTAGGAAACCTCAAATTTACAAGGCAGGTTTTTCACAGTTGAATAAACATTGGTGTTAGAAGGGAGGGTTCGTTCTGACACTTGCTTTGGTCTGGTCAGGTAGTAGGGTGACATTACTACTGAGGTGCCTGAAACATTCCATTTCACACCTGTTATCCAAGAAATATTGTTAAGAACATTCCCCTACCCTCTCTCATTTTGGATGATAAATTATATGGATATTCTACTTAGTAGTGAGATTATGGGGGAAGAAAATAAAGCTGAGTCTCACAGAATTTGAAATTCTTTTTTGGCTACTATTATCCACCAAAACGGACCTTAAGATCTATGAATACCACACTGGTCCTGAAATATGGATTGAATATTGTATAAGAACATTCAATCTATTTTCACAAAACTAAACTCTCACTTCAAACTGCAGGATACATGCATAAAACCAATTGATGGAAATAACAGGCTACATTATTTGAATCAATCCTCCCACTATGAACTAAAAATGCTGGATAAAATGTGTTTATGAATTATTATAAGGGCACCAAAGAGCTGACAAGATGGTAATGAGCAACTGTGTTACACAAAAGGGAAAAGAACCCCAAAATGAGATGCTTTGTCCCGGAGGCCCTGGCCCAGCCCGACACAGTGGAACTTCTGTTGACAGCTTTATGGGGTCAGAGGCCAAATATCAAAACCCAGAGCCCACCCAAAGTATGGCTTCTAGAGCCTGCCCACAGCAAACTGGCGCTTAGAGGGCTGCAAAACCAGGGAACCAACCCATGCAGGGGGCAAGCAGTCAGGATGGCCAGAAGCCACCCTAGAATTTGATTTAAGAGGTTCTTGAACCTACAGTGCCCCCAATACTAGCACCAAAAAAAAGGCAAATCCCTTCTGGAAGGCAGATTTTAAAATCCAAGATTTTAAGTTATTCTAAATCACCAGCGTGGACTTTCTCAGAGGTAGGCATGGTACAGTTTTAGCCTATCCATCACATTGTTATAACCTGCATGTCAGTTTACAAGTTGCCAGACAGATTCACTGTGGCGTGCCAGCAGCTCAGGCCTTCACTGCAACATGAACACAGACACGCGCACACACATGCATGCACACTGATCACTTGTGGCTGCCTCACTAATATTTGCTGCACTGATAAGCCTGGTTAAGAGCCCGAGCCTTTCTGACCTTATGCGATGCTAGGTCTTGTTCCATCTGCTGTCGCGAGAGTAGCCGGCATTGGCTCGACCAGCAGAGCATGACATGACATGGTGCCTGGTGAGACCAGGCTCAGACCCTTGACACCTAGAATTCAAACTTGGGTATTCCTCCCCCTAACCGGGCACTGTGAAACAGAAGCATTACCAAGTAAATTCAACTGAGGCGTCTCTAGAGTTCTGACAGGGAAGGAGAGAAAAGAACTCCAGCAAACCTAAGTGGGGCAGCCCCACCTGGTGACTTCTGGACTGGCCTGCAGGTTATGACAACTGGACGGGCAGGAGAAAACCACACCAAACCACCTCTGCTCTGAAGGTTTAGAATAACTTATTAGCACAATATCACATAGGCTTTATTTTAGAAATACCAGCGCTGGCCACAGGAAAAGCACAACACTGGAGAGAACAGGCCCCATGAGGAGGGGCCCGGGCGCAAGGTGAATCTGGCCCATTCACGATTCTTCGCTTGCTCTTCTACAAAATGACCCTGGAGGTCTGGATAACCCTGTGGCTGCTCCTCCACCCACAATCAGTGATGTTTATGCTTCTGTGGGTTTCTCAGTGGGGGCACATTCCCAAGAGAAGCAAAGTTTATTCTAGAGGCCGCAGTGGTTCCCACGTGGAACTCCCGGCTGCAGACAGGACACTGAGCAGAACCGAGCTTTGTTCAGAGAGGCAGCTCCTTCAGACGCGCAAGGCGCCTGGATTTTAGAAAACGGTGTGCAGGGTTTCAAGGGGACTTGAGCAATCGCTTCACGTCCTCATAGGATAAAGTAAATGCATCATTCTGCCTGACCCTTTGACTACCGATGTCCTTGCCATGTTATGGTTCGGTTGCATGTTAGGACAGCAAATGTTCAAGAACTCTCGCTGGCTGTACCATAGACACAGATGTCAGGCAGACTCCTTTGTTCATGAGGTTCTCATTATTAACTCAGCCCAAGCTGGATATTTGACTGAAGGAAAGGACCATGTTATTATTTTCAGATTTCACTCTATGACTTAACTGGGCTCCATGTGCCAGCTTTAGAAATACCAAGCACTTCTTGGTGCCAGGCTTGGCTTTCGCTTCTATGACTGTTACCCCAAATGGTTCAGCCCGAGGAAGTCTCCTCACCATCAAAACAATTTAATAAAAACTGAAATTGTGATTAAGAGTTACTCACCGATTGACAGGGCGCACTGGGCTTCTTCTACTTATGAATTATTCCACACAATATTTTAGGAATAACAAATAGAATCCACATTCATAAAGAGGTAAGCCAGAAAGCTAGTTAAATTTGTCATGATTTATAAGGTCTGTGTTATACTTGATACCATATTTCTTTAATAGGTAAGCTGGGGATAATTCAACCTGCTTTCTCTATTCTAAGGCTCTAGGCAGCTTAAGAGACATTTAGAAAATAAATTTAACTCCTCTGTCCACTTATGGGCAATAAATGTGATAGGAGGGTCTGGTGTAGGAATCCCTGTCAATTGTAAGGTAGAATTCAAGTATTAAGATATTGCCAGTAAAGGCTAGGTGTGATAGCACACGCCTGTAACCCCAGCTACTTGGGAGGCTGACGCAGGAGGATCACAAATTGGAAGCCAGTCTGAACAACTAAGCAAGACCCTATCTCAAAATAAAAAAGTACTATAAAGAAGCACTAGAGATGAGCTCAGTGGTACAGTGCCCCTGGGTTTAATCCCTAAAGCCACAAAAAAGAAAAAAAAATTATTGACACTAAAGCCATTTAGGAAGTGTTAGAAATCACCCAATTCCAAACATGGAAAATATTTTATAAGCCTGTTAAAATATAAATTAAACTGGAGAT
The DNA here is from genome assembly GCA_004027185.1 of Glis glis. Taxonomy (NCBI): domain Eukaryota; kingdom Metazoa; phylum Chordata; class Mammalia; order Rodentia; family Gliridae; genus Glis; species Glis glis. The sequence goes on from PVJS01007868.1 coordinate 16,953, forward strand.
GGTAGTGCATGCCTGTAATCCCAGATATTGAGAGGCTGAGAGAGGAGGATAGCAGGTTTGAGGCCAGCCTCAGCAACTTAGTGAGACCCTCTCTAAAAATAAAGTGCTGGGGTATAGCTCAGTGGTAGAGTACAAAGACCTGGGTTCAGTCCCTGGCACTACAAAACAAACAAAAAAATATGGATAGATGATTAAGTAGATAGATAGATAGATAGATAGATAGATAGATAGATAGATAGATAGATGAGATAGATAGGTAGGTAGATAGATAAATAGATAGATAGATAGATAGATAGATAGATAGATAGATAGATAGATATGTTAAGAATAAAAGAAATAACAAAAAGGTCATCATACTCTTGCCTCCGTGTGGCATCTGGACACCATCAATAATGAAAATAGGCAAGAATAATACAAGAACATCTTTAGTGATCATTAGAAAAAAATAATTCAATCCCTCTAAGGTAGAAAAGCTCAGGGCTTTATGCCATAGTTGTCCCAAAAAACAGGAAGGAGGGGGACCAGTTTTCCACCCTAAAGAGTTATGTATAATAAAGTTGCTTTAGTCTTTCAGCATCTTACAGTGTCTTGGAACAGGAAGACTAAGAACATGTCCCATCACCCATCTGACGCTGTAAAGACATTTGAGACAGATGGTCGTTTGGCCTCCTGAAAATTTGTTTTCAGTCAGTTCCTCACTAAACATGACTATTGCTACTTAACATTTGAAATCATGAAAACATTCTTTTACATATATATATATATATATATATATATATATATATACAATATACACATATATTGGCATTAGGGATTAAGTCCAAGGGCATTCTACCTCTGAGCTATACCCCAGCACTTTTTTTTTATTATTTTGAACAGGACCTTGCTAAGTTGCTGAGGTTGGCCTTGAACCTGCGATCCTCCTTTCTCAGCCTTCCAAGTACTGGGATCACAGGTGTGTGTCACCACACGAGACTCTTAAAACAACAACAATTGAAACAAGCTTCCTTGTGGTTCTTACACTGGTTAAAGCTGATCTGGTAAGGATTTTTAGGTTTACTCCCTCTCTTTTATATTAGTTCATAAAACACCGGAGACTAAAGTTCAACCAACATTTCTCTCCTGTCAACTATCTTCTCCAGTTTCCTTCCTTCCTCCCTAAAATACTTTTATTGGTGCACTGTAATTACGTATCATACTGAGGTTCAAGTGACATAAACATACATGCACGTAAGATTTCCTGTATTTCCCTTTGCATCTCACAATCCACTCCCTGGCTCACACTAGTATTTATCAATAACATTTTGAGAATGGTATCCAGAAATAAATACTTCAGACATGGTCTACTTACAGAGCACAGTGGAACTAGTACTTCTTATGATATAAAAATTAAATATTTATGAATAATAAGCTAAATACGTTTGCAATGAACTGAACGTTAGTGTCCCCCATACTTTATATGTTGAAGCCCCAAGCCCCTCTGTGATGGTATTTTGACGTGGAGTCTTTGGGGGGGGATCGGACCTTGGGAGTGGGGCCCTCCTGAATAGGATTAGTGCCCTTATCAAAGAGACCTAGATGAGCTTGCCAATGCTCTTTCTGCCACATAAAAATAAAAGGAGAAAATGTCATTCTGCAACTTAGAAGAGTCCCTCACCAGAGTCCAACCATGCTGTCACCCTGCTCTTGAACTTCCAGCCACACACTATACCCTTCCGCCCAAATTCTGATATTTGAAAGCTGAATTTTTATCTTTACACTTACCATGCTGTATGTCTTTCATGTCTAGATGAAGACTAGACATTAATATTCCAACCGCTTGTGATCTTTTGTTGCTTAATAACTTGACAACCTGTTTAAGAAAATAAAAGGAGAAACACTAATTTGAACGCCAACAGATTTAATAACATATTTTTTAATCCTAAATGAAAAACAAATTAGGAGAAACACCTTGTATCCTTATTTAAAGTATTCAAAACTTTTTTTAATGATTCAAGAGAGCTTTGGGGCATTATATAATAAATCTTAAAAATCCACCATTTCCCCACTAGTATTTTTTCCACTAGTATTCACCATCAGCCTCAAAGTCATGTTCTTTACCAATCTTGTAAGAGGCTGATCTGTCAAAAGTAAAGTTTCTAATAGTCTAGGAATTAGTTTGCTCTTTGTGAAATAACAGTTACACATTTGATCATTCTCAGTCTGGGGTTGAAAAAGTGTTTCTTTTTTGATATGGTACTTTAAAAATCTGGCCAACTGAAGGGCAAAATAAAAGTGCGCACACAGAGAATCTGTTAGATTGGATCAGTTGCACCATGAAACAGAAGATGTGTTTCCATTGGGGTCATTTAGAAGGCTCACTATTTTACTGGCAGTTTCTCTCATTCTGCATTTGACCCACATTTTGGGGAAAACTTTACAACTAATTAATAGAGGAGTACACACATCAAACTGAAAGAACTGCATGGGCTCAAATCTCAAGCCGGAAGTCCAGAGAATCTGGAAGAGTTGGTGCACAACCCTCGCAGAAGGTTTCTGCAGAGAGAGGGCAAGCTGTGATAGACAGGCGCAGTTAAGCTGTGTTCTCTAGACAGCAACACACCACCAATAAATCCTGCCTGGGAAGCTCTGATCCCAGGTCCTGATCCTTGAGGGGAAGCGATTTCTCTTTACTCTCTGTTCTGTTTTAAATCTGCTTAGGAAAACACGGGGGAAGGAGGAAAGAGAAGTGGCGGCCACCTGAACAGCTGTCACCTTGGTTGACCTTGTCTTCCTTTTTGGTTTCAGTTGGGTCAATCAGGAAACTAATAAAATAATCATACCCAGCTGTCACCCAAAGTCACAGAGTAAAACAATATTATAATATGATAATAGCATTCTTGGTCCCTCAGCAGACACAAGGGTCAGGACCAACCACAAAACCTCCTGGTCATTTCTAAAACCCTCCAATGGTAAGGGACAATGCCTTGCAGGACGTGCTGATTTCTCAAGGGAAGAGGACGGCATATACATTTTGATTCTGTATTTGCTCTGCAGACATCTTATTAAATTTCACCTAGAAAAATTAGCTTAACACTTGAATATGCGTCAATCGGTTCAGCAAAGCATATCTACCTTCTCCAGAACCGAAAAGACAGAAACGTACTATCAGGAAAGCAGAAACCACATGCCCTGCCCTGAAGAAGTGTTTCTACACACTTCTAAATGCAATCTGGGTCCCATCTGTGCTGGTCGACGAAGCTGCCCTTACTAAGGTTCCTATTATCTTCTGGTTCCTAAATGCAACGGGCTCATTGGAATCCATCTGACCTCCCTGGAGTGTTGACATGTTGATCACGCCCTCATAGAAACTACTCCACGCCTCCTGCCAGTTCTTCTCATTCCTTTTGAAGGGGAATAATTCTGATTTCACCTTAAACATTGGCATATTCCAGAGTTCTGTTCTCTGCACCTCGTTTTCTTTATGATCTCTAATTTTTCCCTTATGGTTGTGCATGCCTGTATCTTCAACTCAGCCGTCTCCTACATCCCAAAAGATATTTCCACTTAAATTACACACATAAATCTCCACTTGACACGCTAAGACCAAACTCTCATCAGTCCCTCCCCAAAGCTTCCAGCCAGCTTCTTCTTTGTTGCATATGTTGAAATCAGGATACTATGATTCTCCATCCACCTACCAAAGTTGGAAATCCAGAAATCAGTGTGGACCTCTATATTCCCTTTTCCTGCATACTCTGGTCTAGTATCAACTCCAGGCAATGATAAGTCTTCTGTTATCTTTGGAAGCCATCCCTCCGTCTCTGCTGTTGGTGTTTAGTTCTATATCATACCCTGCATAGATCAATCCAAAAGATTTGACTGATCTCCCAAAAGCTAATTTAATGTTTCTCAAAGTATGTTTCTTAGACCAAAAAGGCATCATCATCATGTGAGAGTTATTAAAATTGCAAGTCCTCAGACCCTATGACAAAGCTACTCATCAGAAATTGATCCGAGAGTAGAAAGCATTAATCTGCATTTTAAAAAACCTTCCAAGTGATTCTAGAAGCACTGATGTACTTACTCTCACCCCTTTTGGTCCATTCTCCAAACTTAGGTAAAAGGACCCTCTCTGAAATCCCAGTTCTTGGAAGGCTGAGACAGGAAGATTGCAGGTTCAAAGCCAGCCTCAGCAATTTAGCAAGGCTCTCAGCAACCTAATGAGACCCTGTTTCCAAATAAGAAATAAAATAAGGCTGGGGGTGTAGCCTGGAGTTAGAATGCCCCTGGGTTCAATTCCCAGTACCCACCCACACACACACACACAAAGAACTGGGTGTATAGTTCAGAGATAGAATGCCCCTGGGTTCAATCCCCAGTACAGTAAATAAATAAATAAATAAATAAATAAATAAATGTAAATAAATGAGAAAAGAACAAAATACTGCTCTTTAATTCTCTAGAACCACACTGTACAACACAGAACAATTAGCCAGGTGTGGTTAACTGGGTACTTGAAACATGCACAGACTCAACAAATTTATTTGATTTTTAAAGATGAATTCCAAATATTTCATTAATTTTTACACTGACCGGATGTTCAAATGTACTCTATGCAATATATTAACATTAATTTCATGTGTTTCACCACACTTTTTAAAATGTAACTGCCTTTTTTTGTCTTCGTCTTCTTCTTCTTTTTGGCCATGCTAGGGAACCAAACCCCGGGCCTCATGTGTGCTGGGTAAACAGTCTACCGCTGGGCACATCCCCAGCCCTAGAAAATTTCAGATTGCATATGTGGCTGTATTCTAGATTTAATAGCTTCAAACAAACTACGAAACCCAGTTAGCTTGGACCTAGAGTCCTTCTTTTTCTTAAAGCTCAAAGTTCAATTCCAACAAATAAAAGAAGATAAAAATGGCATCTGTGACAAAGGTTCTGAGGTAAGATCTAAGAAATGGGTAGAAAGGAGACATAAAGAGGAAAAAAATAAAATTTTAACTCAAAAGTTCTACATACTTTGGCAGGCCTGTCACTCCCTAAGCCATTCTTTCTCCCAGGCCCCTCTCCCAAATTCTAGAGAAATGTATGAGAGAGAGAGAGAGAGAGAGAGAGTGAGACTGAGGATTGAACCCTTGAACATAGGGGTGCAGTACCATTGAGCTACACCTCCAGCCCTTTTTATTCTTTTCTTTTGAGATAGGGTCTCCCTAAGTTGCCCAGGCTGGCCTCAAACTTGGGATCCTCCTGTCTCAGCCTCTCAAGTACTGGAATTATAGACATGAACCACCGTACGTACCCAGTTTATAAATCTTACAGGTACAAAACTCACTCATCTATAACAATTACTTTGTGGACTGTAATTAACCACCCAATGAAGAGTTTAAGCAAAAGAGGCCAAATATCTTAACTTTTCAGCATTATCTACTGATCAGACAATGGAGACCATTTCAAGAATCTGGAAGATGACCAAGCCACCATTAACCACCTTGCGATCACTGGAAGGAAGTCATCCTTACACACCTTCCCATGCCCACCACTTTCCACTTTTAAAAGAAGAGCTGGGAAGCCCAAAGCATATCTCTCACTCACTCTGTACTGGGTCCACATTCGCCCAGGACTGTGTATGCCTTGCTTTCCTAAATAAACCTCTGTGCTTCTACTGAAGCATGCTGAAATTCTTTCCCGTCAGGTCTGTCGAGGACCCTGCCTGTCCTGAGTCGCCTTCCCCCCTGTCTGGGAATTCGTCAGATCCTCTTCCCGAGGTAGCTCTTCTCCCATGACAGTTCCTCAGCTGTTGAGCAGCCTCACTTCCAGGTCAGTAAAGAAAACTACACATTAAATTTGTTCCCTACTGGATGGCTTATTCATGAACAAGTCAGAGTACACTTAGAGAGACAATGTGACCCAGATACCAGGATCTGAGACCTCCACTTGAGTTCCGGAAGATTCTCCTTCCCACCTTACCACCATGCTCCAGACGATACAAACACTACGTGTTCAAAGCCCCCACCCTTCAGACTGGATATGAGCTTGGCTTTTAATCAAAAGTGGTCACGTTACTTGCTGATTATAAAACTAACCTAGCCAGGAATGGTGGTACACGCTTGTAATCCCAGTACTTGGGAGGCTGAGACTGGAGGATCCGGGTTCGCAGCCAGCCTCAGCTACTTAGTGAGACCCTGTTTCAAAATAAAGAATAAAAAATCGGGCTGGGGGTGTAGCCCGGAGGTAGAATGCCCCTGGGTTTTCATCCCCAGTACCGCCAAAAAAAAAAAACTAACCTAAATGAAGCTATTTCTGATCATTAAGATAATTTTCTTTGACTGTTTAGAGAAATCATATCCAACCATTTTAATGTCAAGTTCACCAAACAGTACAAAGTAAGTAACCCATCATAATATCATCCCTTAGATACAACCATGACCCACGACATATTTCCATATCTTTAATAAAACCCCTACTCGGGTTTCCTTCTGCAACAGAGTGCAGTCCTCTGAGGACTGGCCCATTGGCTCTGAGGCTCAGGATGGAGCCCGATGTTGGCACGCTACAACTCTTAGCTAAAACATATTATCATGTTCGGCAGTCTTCCCCTCTCCTCATACTCCCCGACCATCCATCTCTTATTTTTGTCCTCTCTTTATATTGTTTCATCCTCTTCCTAAGTAATATTTTTTAGTTTCTTTACCCCAGGACTTTTTTTTTTTTTGTACTGGGGATTAAACTCTTAGGGTTTCTTGCTGTTCTCTACTGTTCTTCTCCTTAGTACCTTTTTCTCTTCTTTTTTGATTGAAAATGTTTTTTGGGGGGAGAGGGTAACCTTTTCAATGACCTGACTTGTTTATATCTCATGTCTATCCTACTATTCTGAGCTATTATTTCATGTCTCTTAACTACCTGCTGGGCACTTCTTGGAGCCATTCCCTCCTGCTGCAACTCAGCATGACCAAATTCTAAGCACATACATTCCACAAAATGAAAGACCACTGTGATGGGTGCCATGGTTAAGAACCTATGCCACGTGCTGGAGGCAGTGGCACACCTATGTAATTCCAGCACTTGGGAGGCTGAGACAGGAGGATCACAGGTTCAAGGCCATCTGCAGCACCTTAGCAAGACCCTGTTTCAAAAACAAAAAACAAAAATGGGCTGCGGTGTAGCTTGGAAGTAGAATACTCCTAGGTGCAACACCCAGTACCACACACACACACACACACACACACACACACACACACACACACAATCTTCATCTTTTGCAACAGAAATTCAGAATTTTAACTGGGTATTATGGCTGGCCAGGTACCATAACATACTCCACAGCCAACGGTGTCCCTTGGAATAGCCATGTGAGTAAGTTATGAACAATGGAATCCAGAGAGTGTGTTAATCAGCCTCGCATCATCAAAACAGATAGTCAAGATAATCAACTCACAAAAAGTCAACATAAACACCTCCCACTAAGCCCCACCTTTTTATTTTTGATACTGGGGATTGAACCCAGGGGCATTCTACCTCTGAGTTACACCTCCAGCACTTTTTTTTTTGAAACAGGGTCTTGCTAAATTGCTGAGGCTGGCTTTGAACCTGCGGCCCTCCTGTCTCAGTCTCCTAAGTACTGGGATTGTAGGTGTGTGCCACTGCACCCAGCTAGCCCTACCTCTTAAAGGTTCCTTATACAACCTCCTAATAGTACCATGCTGGGAACCAAACCTTTGGGACACATTCAAGATCCAAACTGTAGCAGAGTAAAAAGGACAGATTCCACAAAGAAAATTCTTGTTCTCCACTTCTCTTTCCTTCTTTCAAGCTCAAAAGCAAAACTGGAAATGAGCCACCCACTCAGCCATACTCCACCCTGAAGATGAGGTATAACAAAAATGCTGGGACATGAATCTACAGACAAGATGATGGAATAGAGACACTGTGTCTCCCTAGATACTCGCCTATCCAGACTTCTCCAGGGAAGAGAGAAATTAAGTGACAACTGAGATGGCCAAACCAATACTCTAACCAATACATGTACTGAGCACCAGGCTCCTGCTAGACACTGGAATAAATGCATAGATGGCCCACAGGAAGAAGAAACTCATCACCCTCTGCCAAACCAGCCTGACTTCGCAATCCCGTGTCTCAGGCAGTGATACCACATCCTCGTCATCAGGGCGGGACCCTGGGACTCACACTTCTCCTCTGGATCCAGACACACATCGAGTTCCACGGAGGCTTCCTCATCTTACCCTCCTGTCTTCCACTACCGCCACCCTGGGCGAGTTCTTACTGGCTCCTCGCAGGGGTGCAGGCTGACTGGCGTTCCAGATCCAGGATCCCAGGCCTGCACTCAGGGCAGTGCTCCATACTGCCTTTTCTGTCACTCCCTTTAATGTACACACAGTGGCCCCTTATATTTTTGCTTTAGTTTTCATTGTCAAAGGGACAAACTTTGAATAGTGGACAGGAGCATTCAAGTTTCATTCCTCTAGGAAGCTTTTCCTGAACATCCAAACCTCCCACATAAGGGCTGACTTAGAAGCCCCTTCACTCTCGTAAGACTTTCTTTTCTCCTCCTATAATATAAGCGTGACATAGTCGCTGTTGGGGCAATTCTTTCCAAAATATATGCTCCTCTAGACAGAGACCATATCATATCATCTACTCCAGTACTCAGCACAGTGATTGATATACCACAGGCATTCAACAAATGCTTGCTGAATAATTGACCCTTGTGTGTTAAACTACTGTGGCCATCCCAGAAGCTCCCTGTGGCCTTGGGAAAATGTCCCACCATTGGCTAGACATCAGGACCACATAGGTATCTTCTCTCTCCCTCTCTCTCTCCCTCTTTCTCTCTGGTTTATTTTTGGCAGTGCTAGTGATGGAGCCCAGGTCCTCCACCTGCTGGGCAAGTGCTCTACCACTGAGCTAACTACTGAAATAAAGATTTCTGCTCTCCACTTAAAAAATCCCCTTTTCTCTAGAATAGAGCCCTGGAATATGTATTTTTAAAAAATGCCAAAAAGTGGGCATGGTGGCTCACCCCTGTAATCCCAGCACTTGGGAGGCTGAAATAGGAGGATCACAGATTCAAGGCCAGCCTCAGAAACTTAGCGAGACTCTCAGAAACCTAGTAAGACCCTGTTTCAAAAAGAAATTTATTTTTAAAAGGGCTGTGGATGTGGTTTGGAGGTAGGATGCCCCTGGGTTCAAAGTCCAGTACCACACACACACACACACACACACACACACACACACAAAACACAGATGATGAAGATTTCAGAACCACTGAAAAGGAAATATTCAAATAATGGTTGAGTTGTGAGTCTCCTACTACACTCAAGTCAAGAACTGCAAGGTAAGACTTACATAACTTGCCTTGGAATCGTGTAAAGACATAGTAGAAAGAGGATATGAACTCTATTTATTAAGTAACCAAAACCATATTTTAATAATTACTTGATCAACCAACAATGTTATCCGTTGTCAATTCAGAACTTTTTTAAAAGTATGTATTCTGTGTATGTTAGATGGAATACTAGAAAATTAAGATGACCCATCAAGGGCTCCACATTAAATATCCAATGCACTTAATTTGAAGTTTCTTACAATCTAGTGAAATCATGCACTAAAGAAAGAAACTAAATAATTTGTTCACAATCAAACCACAGAGCCATAACACGAGTTTTGTTTCCTAATTCCTAGCCAGGGAAGCATGCTGCTTTCTTCTGAACAGCATGTCACGGCCTGGCTGGAAACTGGATATTAGATTAGAGGGATAAATGGCCAGATCCAATAGGGCAAATCCTGCCCTGAGTAGGGTAAGATAAGAACAGTCAACTGCAGAGATTAGGCAAAAGTAAATTCCAGAGTGGTATTATAGAAGGTAAAAACAGCTGCTTCTCACACAGACATCTGAGCCCCAGGCAGCAGATCATGGGGAATGCAATGCACTCTAATGAGCAATGAGCAAAGGAGGATGGAAAGGAGTAAGAAACAGTAAAAACAGACTGGGCCAGAGGCGTAAGAAGGGAAGGAAATGCAGAGAGAGACCACTTCCACCACTCAAGGGGTCCAATCATTTGGTCTCTGGAGGCAGGAGACCTGTTTCTCGGGGCCGTGTCTTTCACTCTGGACAAGGTTTTTGGCCTGCAGATCTCAATTTCTTCTGTATCTGTAGAAAACGGTTAATGATCCATATACTATATCCCCATAACCTGAGATAAACAAATGTGGTAACATACAAATATTTTTAAAGTATAAAACACTTTGCAAATGCCAGGTGTTGTTGTATTTAGTAATCCAACAAGTAGCAGTTATATTTTATTACACTGTAAAAGCATGTGAGTTTATACCAACAAGAAGACCACCACAGATAATAATGATAAGAGTTGAGACAGAAAAATCCACACATCAGCTAATTCCTACTCTCTTGGGGTTTTACAAAATGCTGTTTCTCTAAGAGCTCTTTAGACAAACTGTTGCTCATCCGATAACTCTTATTTGTATTAAATTTTCATACTTTGAAAAGATAAATTCATCTCTCAATTTTTGACCCACTGAGAACCAGGACGTGATAAATCACCTTCCCTGAACGCCTGTTACTATTTCATGAAACAGCAGACATCTTCGATCTTAACTAGTCTACACTCAGAAGCAAAGAATGCTTGTAGGGGGTTCTGCAGAGCAAGAGGTTATCAGGGTTTTTGGAGCCAAGGGGAACTGTAGTCTTATTTACAGGACCACCCTCCCCTGCTCAGATTAATGCTAAGCCCCAGGCAGGGGTGGCCGACCTCACAGGCATCCCACAACATTCAGAGCGTCTGCAGCTGGGGAAGGCATTGACACTGACCATGCCCTGGAGGTATATCTCCAGACTATCTGGTTGGCACCAGACAATCCTCTCTGCTTGGACAGCCTAGGCACAATCTCAGAAACAAAACAGGCACACAGCTTAGGAGTTGGTGAAATGACATTTGATGCCTCTTGCTGAATAAGAATCTAGAAGTAAACCTTGAACATACAGCACAGTCTACTTGAGCACTCTTTACCTGCCCCAGAACTTAGCTTTGGATGGAAGTGCCTTTTGGTGTAGGTGACACCTGCAAGCTCTGCGTGTCCTGCCTTTGGATCTGTTTCAGCCACAGGAGGAGACTGACGCTGTGGAATTTGGTAAGGTTACTGATAAGGCCTTCACAGCCTGTCACTCTCGGTCTCTCTTTATCTCTGTTGTCTTAATACATATTTCAGATTTCAGTTCAGAAAGCCATGCTTCTTGGTTTTTAACAAAATATGGATGTTACTCCTCCACTGAGCACTGAGTATGTTAGCTTTTTCAACCTCTCCTGGCACCATCCTTGCTGTTCCTGCTCTTACTCTTATTTGGCCCATGGTCCTAATACCAGTCACCTAGTTCCACATCCCAGGTGGTCCCAACTAACTGGAAGCAAGAACGTCACATACGTGCAAGCAACTCTCTAGAACATCTCCTCACCAAATAAAGGCTATAATCCACGTGGCTCTGGCCTTTCTTGATAAGAATGACTCCCTGTACCATCTGCCATTCACTATACCATTATAAGTCATTATGAAGTCAGAAACCAAGTCAGACGTAAGAGACATTTTTAAAACTCATGTTTTGACCCAGGCGTGGTGGCAGACACCTATAATCCTAGTACTTGGGAGGCTGAGACAGGAGGACTGATGGTTCGAGGCCAGCTTAGCAACTTAGCAAGACCCTGAGCAACTTTAGCAAGACAACATCCTGTTTCAACATTAAAAATTTTTAAAAAGGGCTGGGGATATAGCTCAGAGGTGTAATGCCCCTCAGTTCAATCCCCAGTATCACTCCCTCAGAAATGCATGTTTCATAACAGTGATTAACATAACAGTTTTCCAACATAACAGTTGGAAAACTCTAAGACATACGCAACCTCCGCAGTTTGGAGAAAGGTGCACTCACACAGAAAGAATAACTATCTGTCCTACAAGTTCAGCCACACTTTGACTCTCCTTTAGAAAGCAAAGTATTACAGCTGGGATGTCGCTCAGTGGTTTAAGGAAACCACTTGCCTAGAATGCACCAGGCCCTGGACTTGATTCCCAGCACACTGAATGAATGAATGAATGAATGAATGAATGAATGAATGAATGAAATATTTTGAGAACAGGAGCAGAGCCATGGGCCTGTTCTAAATAAAGCTGAGTTGAATGGAGTATTTATATATCCTTACTGAACTTATAATTATATATAACTTCCTGAAAGCACAACTGCCCAAATAATAACTATTGTGTATTGATTCACAGGTGAAGAAACTAATGTTCAATACAGAAAATTGCAAAAGACTCAAGACAATGGGAGAAGGCTGGGATTTCCTCAGCTCAGCTAAGCCGAAGCCCAAGCTCACTTGCTCCAGCCCCGCTCTGGACGCCCTGAGCCTCCTGCACGCACACCTCTCAGAGCATCCTGAAGCCCCGGCGCCAAGGACTGCACGAGACTCCACCAACACAACACGAAGGGAACACCTCTGACTTTTTCATAGTTTTTAAGGTATAAGTTTAAAAGGAGGAGAAATCCAATTCCTTGCTGGTTTCAGCTTCTTTCTTAGATAAAACTGGAGCATTTAGGAAGATCTTGACCAGGGAGAAAAGCAAGCAAACCAATTAAGAAAAATGAGAGTTCAAAGTGATCCCAAACAAACTGCCGAGGAAGGAAAAAAAAACCAGCAAGAGGTATATATTTTAATAAAAAAAATTCTAATAAGTTGTGTTTTCAGGTTTCACTTTTCATTTATAAATTGCAGTAACATGCAATAAAAAATTTAAATAAATATCACCAGGCTCTGAAAATAAAATGCTTTTCTAACGAAAACCAACTATTATAAATCTTCATCTAACTCCATTTTTTAAAGCACAGAGAAAATATGCAGAAATGTTTTAACGTCTTGAATTTAAAACAATATATAATCTTCTCTTTTATATTCTCTGAACATATCCTTTGGCCAGACTAGCCAGTTTTGTCATGAAGAAAATGTACAAGATATAATTTGGCCCTTCACCAGTTCAAATATCTTGGTAATTAGAAAACAATGTTTCATCTATCTGCTTGCATGCAAGTCAGCTGAACTGCATTTTCCCCTAAGAATTCCTCTAAAAATCTGGTTTTAAATATGTGTCCTATCTGCAATTTTCAGATAATGTTTTTAGCATTTCAAATTCAGCAAAACCATTACAGGCTAACTAAGATTAAAACTAAAGTATCTAAAAAACCATTCCATTATGAGCACAATATCTAAATGTTTTGTGATCTTGCCAAAAATATTTGGATATCAGGGCTAGGGATGCAGTTCAGTGGTAGAGAACATGCTTATTAACCCTGGGTTCGATCCCCAGCACCAAAAACTCAATAATAAACAATCAAATAAAAATATTTGGACATGAAATGTGTCTATAAAATATGGACATAAGCATCTCATTTCGTATTTCAGTATTCCTACTGGGAGCTGCTAATTATTACAAATAAAAGATGTGATAAAAATAAGATAAAGGTTAAGGACAAATACAAAGGCATGAGAGACTTATGGAGACCATTTGCACATTTACTATTTGTTATCAGTTTATAGCAACTATATACTGAGGAAACATTGCTTGGCACGTAATAAGGGATTTCTCTTATCCACTCCTATAATCAATACAAAAACCCAGTGAAGTAGGTACTATTTCAGTCCACATCTTACAGATGAAGTGACATGCTCAAAGTCACATGTCTACTAAGTGGCAGAGCCAGGACAGGAACCCAGGCAGTTTGGCCCGAGTCCACCCTCCTCACGGGCACTGTCTCTAAGCTTCAGTATGAAGGACGCGTATCTGCCAAGGGATCTCACACACTGTGCCTCACTCTCCTATTCCCATAGTGTCCTGTGTTATCATACAATATTAATAAAAACAGATAAAACATAAGGAGAATCAATTATTCTTCAAATTGTTAGCCAAAAAGCAAATCTTAAACTAGAATGCCATCCAAATATTTTGGCCTTATATATTACTCAATTTCAGGGAAATCATAAAAAAAAAAACAAAAACCCAAACCATTCCCTTCCTTTGTAGTTATAACAATAGCACAACAAAACGCCAGTGATAAATTTAAGAAGTTTTTATAGGGAATAAGTTAAATATCCAAGAAATGAGTGATCCTCCTAGCACACATTTACTGACTAGGATGACACAGTAACCTTTGAACAATTCCACTGATTTCGGAGTGGTCCTTCAGTTTCTGGACTATTTGAGTATTTTGCTTTTCCCCTGGCTCTCTAAACATTAGCATCTCATTCTTTTGGTTCTTCCAGAGGGATAAGACTTGCTTCTGGACCTGTTTATGGAGTTTGCTGGCGCTTTCAGCACTGTGGAGATACAAGAGTGAAAACTGCATTTCATCCTACCCCATGGAGGGAGGGAGACGTTCCCAGCTTTCTTACAAGTCTACAATCTTTATTTCTGGACATGACATACTGACTAAGCAATTGGATGATTTTCCAAAAACTTCCTAGAGTTTGGAAGTAAAAGACAGATAAATGATGACTTGTCACTGAGCTAATTTATGGTACTCATTTTGGGAGAATTTTAAAATTTCAGTATGTGTGTAAGTCTTTACAGACCAATAGTCATCTTTCTGATGGCACCGTTTTCACAGGTCATATATTTAGCATTTTTCCTTTCTTCAGTAATTCCATTTGAAGAATTTTATCATACTGTGCCAAATAATTCTATCATATCATGCAACAATAGTCAAATCAATCATTAGTCCCTTCTCTGAAGACATCTTCAACTATACTGTTCCAAAGCCTTCAATTATTGCTTTGTTAGTCTATGCTTCTTCTAAAGTGGCCACTGTTTAGAAATTTTAGTTTTTAAAATATTGGTATTAAGCCAGGCACGGTGACCCATGCCTATAATCCCAGTACTTGGGAGGCTGAGATAGGAAGATCCCAGGTTCGAGGCCAGCCTTGGCAATTTAGTAAGACTCTCAGCAATCTAGCGAGATCCTTTTTCAAAACAAAAAAGGGCTGGATTGCAGCTTAGAGTTAGAATGCCATTGGGTTCGATCTTCAGCACCAAAAACACAAAACAAAACAAAAATATTGGTATTGAAGTGTGACTCTGTATAGTCGTTAATAGGAGAAGGAAGTGGTCAACAGGAGTCAAGGACTCCTGAATTCCCATTCACTTCATAGTTTGCAGTACAAACAAGGGGAAAACTCTCCTGCAGAAAGACAAACTTCTGTACAGAAGAAAGGCAGCCCAAATTTAGTCGAACCAGAGTCTATACAACAAGCGGGTTACAAATCTCACAAACTGTAAGCTTGGACAAGAAAAGGGAGCTAAAGAGAGAATTACAATCACAGCCAGCCATGGCAGGACATAGGAAAATCGTTACTCAATCCTGACCCTCACCTACCTAATGACCGGGGGGGGGGGGGCATCCACCAGATGGAGAATGTTACTGGCACAGAGACATCTGAATCCAGGTTGGGTCTAGCTGGCGACCAGGGGATACTGCAACCGAGTGCACAGCTCATCTCCCTTTGAACCTGGTGGCACCCCAAACCAGCCAGGGTGAGCCAGAATTCTGAACAGGCTGGAATAATTACCCTCGGGGACAGAGTCTGGGGGGGGGGCATTTCCATGGGCAATAGAGTGAGCAGGAACCCACAGTGAACTTTCCACCCAGGGGCATCCAAGGACCTGGAGTTCTGGGGTGGTCCCTGAGGCCCAGAAGTCCAGCCCAGGTCAGGAATCAACAAACACCTCTCTATAATAACACTAAATGTAAATGGTCTCAATTCCCTGGTGAAAAGACCTAGATTGACAAGGTAGATTCAAATTAAAATCCAACTAGATCTTGTCTGCAAGAAAATCACCTCACAGGCAAAGATACGCACAGAATAAAGGTGAAAGGATGGAAAAAGATATTCCATAAAAAAATGGAAACCAAAAGCAAACAGGAATAGCTACTCTCATATCTGACAAAGCTGGTTTTAAGCCAAGACTTATCAGAAGAGACAAAGAGGGTCACTTTTTATTGATGAAGGGAACAATCCAACAAGAAGATATAATGATAGCAAACATTTATGTCCAAACATTGGCATACCTAACTACATAAAATATACAATACTTGACATTAAGACTCAGAGCCCAATACAATAATACCGGGAGACCTCAATACACCTTTATCAACATTAGATAGATAATTTAGATAAGATCAGTAAAGACTCTTCAGACATGGAGAATACTGACCCAACAGATATTTACAGAGTATTTCACCCTACAGCAACTTCACATTCTTCTCAGTTGCTCATGGAACTTTCTCCATAATAGACCATATCCTAGGCCACAAAACAAATATTAGTAAATTCAAAATAATGGATATAATACTTTGCATCTTCTCAGATCATAACTGACTGAAAGTACAAATCAACAGCAAGAAGAACTACATCAATACATGGAGATTGAACAATACACTTTTGAATGAAGACTGGATCATAGGAGAAATAAGGGAAAAAATAAAAATCCTCTGGAATCAAATGAAAATGGAAACATGACTTACCAAAATCTCTGAGATACTATAATGATGGTCTTAAGAGGAACGTTTATACCATTGAGTGTCCACATTAAAAAACAAACAACAAAAACAAAAAAAAGAATCCAAATAAAAAACCTAATGATGTTATCTCAAGGTCTTAGAAAAACAGTAACAAACTAACCCCAAAGCCAGTAGAAAGCAGGAAATAATAATTAAACTTATAGCAGAAACTAATTAAATACATAATAAAAAATATAGAGGATAAATCAAACAAAAAGTTGGTTTTGGGGGAAGATAAACAAGACTGACAAATTCCTAGCCAATCTAACCAAAAAGAAGAGAGAAATTACTCAAATTAATAAAATAAAAGACAAAAAGGGAGCTGTCGCCACAAACACTGCAGAAATCCAGAGGATGATCAGGAACTACTTTGAAACTTATAGACCAAAAACTAGGAAAATCTAGAAAACATCGACAAATTTCTTGACACATACAATCTACCTAAATTGAACCAAAAGGATATAGACAATATAAATAGACCAATAACAAGCAACGAGATTCAAGCAGCAATAAGAGGCCTTCCAACATAGAAAAGCCCAGGACCTGATAGATTACCAGCTGAATTCTACAAGGCCTTTAAAAAGGAACTAAACCCAATGCTCCTCAACATATTCCATGAAATAAAAAAGGGATACTCCCAAACTCATTCCAGGAAGCCAGTATCACCTTGATACCAAAACCAAATAAAGACACCTCAAGGAAAGAAGACTACAAACCAATATCCTTGATGAACATAAAAGCAAACATTTTTAATAAAAATACTATCAATTTGCATTCAAAGTCACATCACGTTTATAGTGCTCCACGAACAAATTGGTTTCATTTCAGGGATGCAAAGTTGGTTCAACATAAACAAGTCAATAAATGTAATCTATTACATAAATAGAACAAACAACAAAAACCACATGATTATCTCAATAGATGGAGAAAAGGCATTTGACAAAATCCAAAACCCATTCATGCTAAAAACACTGAGGAAATCAGGGACAGAAGGAACTTACCTCAACATCACAAAGGCAATATATAATAAGTCCGAAGCCAACATCATACTGGAGAAATTTTGAAAGTACTTCCTCTAAAAGACAAGA
This sequence comes from Glis glis, assembly GCA_004027185.1. Lineage (NCBI taxonomy): Eukaryota > Metazoa > Chordata > Mammalia > Rodentia > Gliridae > Glis > Glis glis. The sequence continues at coordinate 34,659 of PVJS01007868.1, forward strand.
CAAGGATGCTCACTAATACTGTTCCAATTCAATATAGTACTTGAGATTCTAGCCAGAGCAATAAGACAAGAGAAGGAAATTAAAGGGATACAAATAGAGAAGGAAAACGTGAAATTACCTATATTTGCAGATGACAAGATTCTATACTTAGAAGATTCGAAAAACTCAACCAGAAGACTTCTAGGGCTGATAAGTTTAGCAAGGTTTAGCAAGGCTGATAAGTTTAGATACAGAATCAACTTGCAAAAATCAATAGCTTTTATATACACCAATTGTAATGGTTTGGATTTAGAATATTCCTCTAGCTCTCATGGAAATAAAGTAGCAATGCTAGAAGAAGGCCTTGGTTGCTAAGGAGGGGTTCCTAGGGGTTTGGCCTTTGGGGTTATATATGGTCCCTACTTCCCCCTGCTCTCTCCCTCTCTCTGCTTCCCACTGCCATTCCCCGAGTTCCATAGACTCAGCCTCACGTAGACTGAAACTCTGAAATCTCTGAAAACTGTGAGCAAATAAATCTTTCTTCCTCTAAATTGTGTGGTGAGTCATTTTAGATTACAGCAGTAAGAATGGTGACAGAGATATCAACCATGAAGCCACTGAAAAAGAAATCCACAAAACAATTCCACTCGAAAGAAGGAAGGAAGGAAGGAAGGAAGGAAGGAAGGAAGGAAGGAAGGAGAAAGAAAGAAACAAACCAAGGAAGTAAAAGACCTCTACATTGAAAATTATAGAACACTGAAGAAATAAATTGAGGAAGACCTTAGAAGGTAGAAAGACCTTCCATGTTCTTAGATAGGCAGAATATCGTCAGAATGGCCATAGTACCTAAAGTGATCTACAAAGTCAATGTATGCCCTATCAAAATACTAATGACATTCTTCACAGAGCTAGAAAAAAACAGTCCTAAAAGTCATATAAAATAACAAAAGACCCAGAATAGCCAAAGCAATTCTGAGCAATAAGAACCATGCTGAAGGCATCACAATACTTGATTTCCAATTATACTAAAGAGCTATAGTAACAAAACCAGCATAGTATTGGCACAAAAACAGACGCATAGACCAATGGAATAGAATAGGAAATACTGAAACAAATCCTCACACAGCTAGTTGATATTTGACTAGAGCCAAAACCATACATTGGAGAAAAGACAGCCTTTTCAACAAATGGTGCTGGGAAAACTAGATAACCATATGTAGAAGAATGAAATTAGATCCCTATCTCTTACCCTACTCAAAAAATCAACTTAAGATGGCTCAAAGACCAAGGAATTAAACTAAGAACTTTGCAATTACTAGAAGAAAACACAGGACCAACTCTCCAACATCTAGGCACTGGTAGAGATTCTTAGTAAGACCCTGAAAACTCAGGAAATAAATCAGAGAGTCAATAACTAGGATAGTATCAAATTAAAAAGCTTCTGTGCAGCAAAGGAAACAATTAAGAGTCTGAAGAAAGAGCCTACAGAATGGGAGAAAATATTTGCCAGCTACTCCTCTGATAGACTATATCTAGACTATATAAAGAACTAAAAAAGAAAAAAAAAACAACTTAATGCTAAAAAACATAACCCAATAAAAAATGGGCAATTGAACAAAACAGAAACTTCTTAAAAGAAGAAATATAGTTGACCAATAATAACATAAAAAAGTTCAACGTCACTAGTAAGTATGGAAATGCAAATTAAAATTACACTTTAATTCCATCCAACTCCAGTTAGAATGGCAATTATCAGGGCTAATGGGGTGGTGGGGGTGGGGGGGGGAACCACACACATAATAGACATGAATAATCTAAGGTATAATCTAAGGTATTAAAAAACCGCAGACACTTAAAAAAGAAAATCTATTAATCATCACGAGCAACTAATGAGTAAGTGATCAAGCTTTCTAGGTGGGACTCTTTCAGCCACTTCGATACTGGGGTAGGAAAAGGAGCGTGGAGATGGATCCTTTTTCTCAAAAGCACTGGTTGACTTCTACCACCTGAAGAGGGGGAAACTTGGTGGCCTTCATAGATTCAAGATGACACAATTAAATCAAAAGTTAATAGAAACAAAAAGAGTCATTCAGAAGAAAAAGAAAGGAGTACTGTGGCAGTTTGACTTTGTTGCAGGTGCTGCTCTGACTCCAAGTGCCTCTGTGCAGTCACAGGGTGAGCCTTGGACACCATGTCCCAACTTGTGCCTGAGACCACCCCCGACAGGAAGGAATCATCCTCCATTTATCGTGGGAGTCAGGCTTCCTCCCCTCCGCACCCGCTTCCCTTTTTTTTTTTTTTTGTGGTACCGGGGATGGAACCCAGGGGCATTCTACCTCCAAGCTACACCCCCAGCCCTAGTTTTTATTCTTTATTTTGAAACAGGGTCTCACGAACTTGCAGAGGGTCTCACTAAGTAGCTGAGGCTGGCCGCGAACCCGGATCCTCCGGTCTCAGCCTCCCAAAGTACTGGGATTACGAGCGTGCGCCACCTCGCCCGGCTCCCATTTTTTAAGAGAAATCCAAAAATTAGCCAAGTAGAGGCAGGGGGAAAAAAAAACTGGGTCTGTATAACTAGCTTGCTATGGATACATGACTGGAGAATAAAGTCAGGACAAGTTTGTACAAAACAGAATAACCCTTATTCTCCCCAGAAGGATGACAGGGAACATGGGAAGTGGTCCTCATCCTATCCAGCTTGCTTTTCTAATTATAACGCATCTGTGGGGAGGCTGACACACACACACATCTTTGTATTTTCTCAGTGACTACAGAAAGCACAAGTCATGTGATCAGTGCCCGACATTACAATCACGGCAACATGAATATTGCTCTTCGTGGCAGAAAAGAAAGAGGCATGCAACTCGGACTGGATTTGGGCTCAAAGAGACCAAACTGGCATCTTCAAGGACACCGCTCAGGTGCACTCACCCTTCAGGGCCTGTTCCCTTTCTTCTACAATGGATTTTCCCTTTTCTGGAAGATCTCTACACCCTTGATATCTTCTCCAACAGAAGTTCTGCCCAGTGGGTAACATTTCCTTGGCCCTCCTCACCTTTTTGTCTTCTTTCAGGGGTCATCGGGAAGAAGGGAAGAATCATGGCGAGGGTAGGGGGGTGACTGTCACCTGAGGAGGTTGTTAATGCAAAAACATTCAGTCATTTGTTCCAATGTTTTCTGCCTTTTTTTTTTTTCTTCTTGCTTCGTCCCAGTAGGAAAACCACCTGGCACAACAGGCTAAAGCGCGGTCTTGCTGGAATGGGTGGAAAGGAATGGACCGATTACCTCTGCTATCTAGGAGTTAAAAAGTCCTTATCGATAAAAAGGATCCAGGGAAAAATGAATCCGTGCCCTGCAGCAATTCCATCCCTACCCACATTCCTTTCTCCATCTGAAAGGCTGACTCATGGACATCCAACGCTGGAAAAGAACTACGAGACACACAGACTGTTGCTGCCCGCAGGTACCACCAATAGTTGTGAGGAACCTATTCCCAAAGGCTCCAGACCACCGGACATGGCCCTCAGGGCCTGTCAGGGTGGAGAGGAGACCAGCATGCCAACTTTGAGAAGATCTGCCTATTGCTTCTGGTTCTTTTAATGACCAGTGTTACTTCCTCCAAGGACTTCTGTGGCATTACATTAAAAGAAATCTGGAAAATGATCTTAGCAAGAGTCACAATTTGACATGCATGGAGAAGAAAACTTTAAAGGAAAACAGACTCATACACAGTAGTCCTCTAATAACTTGATTAAGTGCCTGTTAAAGTTAATGAGTGCATTCAAAAAGCGTGAGCAATAGCCAGGTAGGGTGGCACATGCCTGCAATGCCAGTACTTGGGAGGCTGAGACAGGAAGAATGCAGATTTGAGTCCAGCCTCAGCAACTTAGCAAGACCCTGTTTCAAAACAAACAAAAAAAAGGGGGATGGAGGTGTAGCTCAGAGGTAGAAGGCCCGAGTTCAATCCCCAGTACCCCCCCCCCACACACACACACAAAAGCATGAGCAATAAACTGCAAATTTGCAACAGCTTACTTATTTTTTTTGTGGTACTGGGGATTTAACCCAGGGGCAGTCTACCTCTGACCTACACCCCCAGCCCTATTTTTTTATTCTTTATTTTGAAACAGGGTCTCACTAAGTTGCAGAGGGTCTCACTAAGTAGCAGAGGCTGGCTGAGAACCCGGATTCTCCGGTCTCAGCCTCCCCAGTACTGGGATAACAAGCGTGTGCCACCACGCCCGGTTTAACAGCTTACATTTTAAAAAGACAATATTGACGTTAGTAAACCCAGGAGAAAATAAGGTAAATATATGAGCAAAACAGCAAGACCACAGTAGATGAGTAAGAAAGACAATAACAGCAATAACAGATTTGGTATACAGTTTACATTAAAAACAGAGTATCTAAAGTAGATTTTTACCTCCATAGTGTTGCAGGATTTCAAATTAGAAAGAAAAATGGAAGCCGGGTGTGGTGGCACACGCTTGTAATCCCAGTACTTGGGAGGCTGAGACAGGAGGATCTGGGTTCGTGGCCAGCCTCAGCTACTTAGTGAGGCCCTCCACAACTTAGCGAGACCCTGTTTCAAAATAAAGAATAAAAAATAAGACTGAGGGTGGAGCTCAGAGGTAGAATGTCCCTGGGTTCAATCCCTGGTGCCAAAAAAATTTTTTTAAAAAAAAGAAAAATGGATAAATGGAAGAGATTTGGTAATATAAAATGAAGATACACATGTATTGAATCACCTACCACCAGAGACAGTCACCTTACATCAGTGTTGGACCCTGTTTAGGTGGAAACTCTCTCAATAATCTCAGACTTCAAAACACCAACTGGCGAATCAGTCCAAAACCTCAGTATTACTTCTAGTCATCACTGTACCCGCTCCAAGACCCACGTGTCATCCCGCATTAAACAGCTCAGGGTCTCAAACTTTTAGGCCTTCAACTCTCTATTCAGAACCTATGATTTTCCTCCTAAATACACAATTCCAATTTAGCCAATAGTATAATTTGCTTTTAAACTGTGTATTTTACATTAACACCTGTTTCCCTTCTTGTTTAACTTTGTGTGACCAAAATACTTGTTTCTTTCATCTGCATTTTATAATGATCATATTTTGAAATATAACCAAGCTCTTTTTGTAGTTGGTAGAAAAATGGGGAGATAAATTTCTAATTGTTTTAGAAGGAAAAAGGACTGTTTGGGTTTTATATTTGTACTCTATTATTTTGGGGGAAGATTTTATGTGAATTGCAAAGAGGCCATGGAATGAGAGACTTTTGGGTTTGCTTCCCTGTTTTTGGACTACCTCCTATCTACCTGCTTCATGTGGGGCAGTATTCAAAAGGAAGCTGGGCATTACTGAAGTAGGGAAGTTTTACATAGAAAAACCCAGCAAAGTCAGTCTGACATCAGCAGGGGAATCCTGAAACCCAGTTTTCAAAACAAAACCAATTACTTTGTCCTTCCTTGCCAGTTCAAAGGACGCAGACTCGCTCAAAGCCAATTTTTGCAGAGCCTTGTACCCATCTAGCCCAGAAAAGAAAGGCTGATAATTTAAAAAAGCACTCAGCTTCACGTGGATCTCAGCCCGAATGCTGGCTTCTAGTGGCTCATGAAGTGCAAGCTAGTTTCATTTTTGGGGCACTAGAAAGAAGCCGGAAAAATTCCATCCTAATTATGAAAAGCTTTCCTTATAATGGTAATTGATTTAAGTACACAAATCCTTACTGCAGTGGGTCACAAGTAAAAATACCAAGAACATTACACAGAAATGCATCACAAGAAAATACGGGTTTTAAAAATCAGGTTAGGGTTAAAAAACTATAGTGACCTCTTCATGTTTTATGAAAAATTTTATGTTAGAATCCATATGGAGAAATGCACACGAGTATAAAGATTGTCATATTGATCAATGAAAGAAAAACTTTGCCTACATGTCTACTAATGTACATCCCAAAACATGATTTTTATGGCTAACTGGAAAAAATGAGAAAAAATTATGCCCGAATACTGACATTACTTAAGATGCATTTCTAAAGCTTGGTGTCTGTGTGTGTGTGTGTGTGTGTGTGTGCGTGTGTGTGCGTGTGTGTGTGTTAATGGGGACTGATCCTAGGGACCTTCTACCTCTAAGCTATAGCCCAGTCTTTTTAATTTTCTTTTTAAATTTTGAAACAATCTCACTAAGTTACCCCATACTGGCCTCAAACCTGCAATGCTCCTGTTTCATCCTCTCAAGTACTGGAATTAGAGACATGGGCCGCCACACCCAGCTTAAAGCTTGATAGTCTTAAAAAACTTTTCCTACCTTAGTTAAAATGTGTCCATTATGTAAGGATAGCACTGGTATTTCATTCACTGTTAAACCTGGCATAACACATGAAACAATTCAACGGAACCACCAAACTTAGTATTTCTTTCTGTCTTGAAGCTAAACATATATAAACAGCATATTGACACTATAATTAGCAGTCTTCTACGGAGACATCGTTAATGGTGTCACCAGGAAATATGTGTGTTTTGGTCTTCACTCTGTATATGTGTGTAAAGGGCAGAGGATGCTGATTCCCACGAGAGAGCATCCAATAGGAATCGCTACACGGGGGCGTGGAGAAGACATGGGGAAGGACAGGAAGAGAGAAGGGGGAAGAGGGAGGGAAAGAAGGGGCTGGAGAGGGAGAGAGAGAAGAGTGGAGAGGAGGGGAGGCCTGTGCACAGTGTGCTTAAGAGTGCCAATATGGGCAATTTTAATCGCTTCACTTAAATTTGAGGTTCAAATAGTTGCAAATCTTTTTTGCCACATGTGTCTGTTCAACACATAAATTAAAAACACAGAAGTCTTTAGATTTGGCTTTCAATCCTTCTTCCTGTACGTAGACTTGAGGTAAGAAAGATTCTTCAAACTTTGATCAAAACAGGTAATAAACCAGTTTATAGTCAAATGTTAAACCAACAGTGGAGCTAACCTTCATAAACACAGCAAATCTAACCTCTGGAGGATTCTGCGAGCTGTGTCCAACAACATTTGCTAGAGGCAGTAAGGGTTTCTAAAAGGGTTTTAATTCTATTCCCAAGGCCCATGTTTCTAAAGAGAAAAGTCACAGTTCATATACCTTTAGTAGTTTCTTTATCAAAAGCAAAGAGAAAAGATACAGATTTCTTCTCCAAACATTAAGGGACTCTTGCCTATAAAACTATATTGTTCTTCAAGTTAAAAGTAGCTTACACTTTCAATCATACATTTTTAGGGGAGAAAGGTTTATCATTAAGTCTTTTGAGTTTGAAACAATATTACTTACCCAGAAACTGTCATCTGACATCATGATTACTCTAAGGGTAACTAGAGTTACCAGAAAAATATTTACTTTCTCTTATAAAAAAAAAATAGATGTTTACTGGCAAACACATGTTGAAAACCAAACGGCTGTACCAATTTTACATTCCCACCAGCAGTGTATGAGGGTTCCAAGTTCCCCACATTGTTAATCACACTAGTTACTGTCTTTCCTTTTGATTGTTGCCGTTTTAGCACATGTCAAGTGGTGTGGAATTGTGGTTTTGATTTTCATTCTCCCCATGCTAACCATGCTGAGTACCCCTTGGTGTGCTTTACTGGTCACCGGTACACCTTCTTTGGAAAAATGTCGATTCAAATCCTTCACCTATTTTCTAATCAAGTTGTTTTGGGTGGTGATTGTCAGGTTGTAGGAGTTCTTTATATATTCGGGATGTTAACTGCTCATCAGATATATGATTTGCAAATATTTTCTTCCATTTTATGGGTTCATTGTCGTTTTAGTTTTTATGATGTTGTGTGCAGCACAAAATCATTAATTTGTATGATTCCAATGAATTTTTCTTTTGTTATATGTGCTTTTGGAGTTGTATCTAATAAACCATTGACTAACCTAAGGTAACAAAGTTTTACTTAAGATTTCTTCTGAGCTCTATAGTTTTAACTCTTATGTTTAAGTATATGGTCCTTTTTAAATTACCCTTGTTAATGTATGAGCTGGAGGTTCAGTTTCATTCTTTTGAATGTGGATATCCAGTTGTCCCAGTACCATTTTTTTTAAATGTATTATTTCACCCTTGAAATATTTTGGCATCATTGTCAAAAGTTAGTAGGCCATAGATACAAGTATTTATTTCTGGACTCTGAAATCACTCCATTGATCAATATGTCTATCCATATACAGGTTGAGTATTTCTTATCCAAAATGCTTAGAATCTGAAATGTTTGGGATTGGGGAGCTTTTCAGATTTTAGAATATTTGCATAGGCTTTACATACTGAGCACCTCCAATCCAAACATCCAAAACCCTTAGGTGTTAGACCTCAGAACACTTCAGACTTTTAAACTAGGGATGTTCAATCTGTAATAACTTTGGACAGAAGGAAGTATGATTCCTCCAACTTTGTTCTCTTTCTAGATTGTTTTCTAGATCAGCTTGTTTATTTCATTAAAGAGGAAAACAGGCAGTTGAGAAGCTGCCACACGCTGTGTTGAATCTGGAGATCAACTTGGTGAGAACTGCCATCTTAATAATACGAAGTCTTCCAATACACGAACACATCATGTCCTGTTTATGTAGAATATCTTTCACTTCCTTTTACTTATATGGAAACTTTACTCCTCTACAGTTCCATTTACTTATATACATATGACATGCTGCATACACATACATATATGTGTGTGTATGTATATAGTAAATGTGTATATGTATATAGTAAAAATGTTACAGTTATTAGTTCATATAGTCTTGTCTCTTAAAGAAACTGAGAGAATGAGAAGAAATGAGTTTATTATACTAACCTTTTCATTTACCTTTTATTGTTCTCATTTCTTCCTGTACACATAAGTTACCATCTCGTGTCCTTTTCTAACTCCAATACAGCTTTGTTTCCACTCATTGTTTTTGTGTTGTTATTCTAAAACGTGACCATCCTGCAAAGCGGTGACAGGAGCCACAGCGACAGCAGCGGAGGTCTTGAGCTAGGCAGCTCTTCCGCGCAGCTCCTCGGAGGTGGCTCTGCGGCAGCCGAGGCCGGGCAGGGGCACCTCATGGGCAATGCTTCCTGGGACCCTTCAGCTGCCCTGGAGCTCCGCTGCCTCTCCCGGGCCCCTTCTGTTAAATGCTGAGCAGAATTCTTTAGCTCTCGAAGACAACAACTGAGTGAGCTATGGGGCCAGCCAACCCTCAGCGGCTCCCATCTCCAGTGGGCAGTGACTCGGGCCTGTCTCTCTTTTTCCTCCTCTTCTGTCCCTTCGCAACTGCAGGAGACCAGCAGTGTGCACCGTGTGGGCCGGCGCTGAGGCCCGGCTGGCTCTGAGCGTCCCCGACAGGGTGCTTCACTCTCACTCTCTACCCAGGGACCTCTGATGCCTCAAGCATCGGGCACGGCCTGCCAAAAAGCCATAAGGGAGGCCACGGTCCTCAAGGCTGGTGACAGGTCTTGCGATGAAGTCCTCTGAGGGTATCGTCCCTGTCCTTCTGGAGTCGGGAATGTCGCCTCAGCCCTCTTGCAGTCTCCTCTCTGCCACTTTCTCCTGCTTCCTCTCTCCTCTCTCCTCCTTTCTGCTGCTTCCTCTCTGTTTCACCTGCCTACGTTGCTCAAGGCCCAGTGCTGGAACTCCCGCCCTGCTCCCTGCCTGTCCCCCTGGGAGCTGGGGTCAAGTATGGTATATGTCGTGCTGGGTCCAATACTGCAGCCACAGCCCTCGAGAGAGGGAGGGAGGGAGAAGAACAGGATGGCGAGGCCAGGGAGCTTTCTCTCTGGTGCTATGTCCCCAGAGCAGAACAAAGGTCTGGATGCAGTTTGCAAACCAGCCCCGGCGCCCTGACATCCGCAAGGTAAGCCTGACTCAACTCGCAGCCGCTGCCATCACTGACACCCTGGGATTGCCTTCCACGGCTCCTCTCCCACGGGTGTGGGCCATCTTCGTGAAAGGATTGTTCCCCCTAGCCAACATGTGAACACCACTTAGAGTATGGTGCTAGGATGCAGGCAGGCCAGGTCGCTCAGCGCCACCTAGAGGCCAAGGGCTGCAACCACCGCCACCAGCTTCAGGGACTAGACAATCAGGATTGTGCGTGTTTAAAGCAAAGTTCATCGCTTTTAGGGTTTCTCTTGGTAGAAAAATGTGTCTTCACATACTAAGGATGCTAGCCTGGTGTTTCAGTTTTCAGGGGTAATCTATAAAAGTCTTAGAGACAAACTGGGTAAATAGAAATAGATAAAGACTTCAAAATGCTCTTGGCTACTTAAGGTCTACAGTAACTTATCTGGGTCTGTTAAAAGCACCTAAGAGCTGGGCATGGTGGCGCATGCTTGTAATCCCAGTACTTGGGAGGCTGAGACTGGAGGATCACAGGTTCACGGCCAGCCTCGGCTACTTAGTGAGGCCCTCCACAACTTAGTGAGACTCTTTCAAAATAAAGAATAAAAAAATAGGGCTGGGGGTGTAGCTTGGAGGTAGAATGCCCCTGGGTTCAATCCCCAGTACTGAAAAAAAAAAGCACTTAAGGATTGTTGGAAAGCAATGTGGTGTTTGCTTTGTCTTTGGGTCTAGAGGTTGACAGAATAAGTAATTTGGTCTGAATTAAGATATGTTGTAGTATTGCTTCAAATGTAAAATTAAGGGATTAAGGGAGAAAGCAACTAGTGTGTAGGAATGAGAGAAATGGGAAGAAAACACATGAGTGTGAGGATATTTTTGGTAAGAAAGGTTAAAAAGAAAGGAGAATATTTTTGGGAAAAAGAAAGGATCTCATATGGTAAAGTTTTGTCCTAAAGATTGTCCCAAATGGCAAAGGGAAGATTGGGACAAAAATTGAAGATTAAAGCAATTGCAGGAGGTTGAGTAAGTCGTAAAAAGTTTGAGGAAGATGAAGTTTATCAAGGGAATTTTTGAGTGTGGGACAAATTGGTCATAGTTAAGACAAACTACTTGGGTGATGGCTTTAATCTCCAGGTCTCCCAACAACCAGGAGTCCTCAAAAGAGTCTGATCATAATCTGTCTACCTTTCTGTTTCCTACGAGGGCACACGAAACCTCCCTCCTTCCCTTTTCACAGACCAGGGTTTTCTCCAGGGTCAGTCCTCCATCTTTGAATGTGTTATGCACATCCTAGCGGCCCTCCTTCCTCTGTCAATGTTCTAAGGTCAGTAGAGGTGCATCCCTCACATCTAACACCCCCACCAGAGCAACTCCCACACCCAGAAGAGTGGCCTGCTGCTCCTGGGCCCTTCCCTGCCCGCTGGGCTGGTAAGGGCTGGGGCCAGCAGCCCTCCCTCTTTTCTATTCCCAAGACTGATCCAAATGAGGGATTGAAAATGGACCAATCAGGCCCCAGATCCAAGGACCAATAACAGCAGGGATTCAAATGAGGGACTGAAAATAGATGAACTACCAGTCTATAAAAGCTATCCTACTGAGAGCCCAAAAAAAGGGGAAAAAAGAGCAGCAGTGGAGAAAACAGGAGGGAAGAGAGCAGCGCGGTGGTGGCGGCAGCAGTGGTTCCTCAGGAGAGGCGGCTCTTGCTGGAGGCAGTGGCTGGGGCCGGACATAAGCGCCTCAGCATGGCAAGCCTTTCTGGGACCCCTCCTCTGCGCGAGAGCTTTGCTGTCTCTCCCTGTCTCCTTCTGTTAAATGCTATGCTCCGATCTTCATGTCTCCTAAGCCACATTGTTTGGCTTTCAAAGACGAGAACCGAGGTAAGCTATGGGTCCAGGCTTGGATCTTCTCACCCTGGCCTAACCTGTAGAGGCTCCCATCTCCAAATGGATGAACTCCGCTGCCATCACATCACAAGAATACAACAGTTAGAGTCCTGCTTTCGTTGCTTAGTCTCACTAGTGACCTGAAGAGAAGCCCCTCTGCTTAGTTCTCTAGAGCCCTCTGCAACAGCTGTCCCACTCTAAATGGGTGGTGTTGAGAAAACGCTCTCCCATCAGCTGCTCCAGGATCACAGCACTTATACTCTATTCTATACACTTCCTTCAATTCCTGTGGGCCAGGATGGACAGACACCCCAGCCATTAAAATTCAAAACCCCTTTCCCATACATCTAGTCCAATGGATTTTTTTTTTTTTTTTTTTTTGCGGTACTGGGGATTGAACCCAGGGGCATTCTACCTCTGAGCTACACCCTCAGCCCTATTTTTTTATTCTGTATTTTGAAACAGGGTCTCACTATGTTGCGGAGGGCCTCACTAAGTATCTGAGGCTGGCAGAGAACCCGGATCCTCAGGTCTCAGCTTCCCTAGTACTGGGATTACAAGCGTGTGCCACCACACCTGGCTCCAATGGAATCTTAATACCATCATAGTATATGAATATCAAGTCCAAAAGGATTAACCTTCAGCATTATTATTAAATCTTACACAATTCTAAGGTGCAGGTAATAAAATATTATTTCCCTAATATAAAATCTAGCAAGGTGAAGGGTCATTAGTCTAATACACTTTTTTTTTGTTGTTATGCTCTTGGATTTTTTTAAAGCTATTTACTTAGAAGTATAAAAATAATTTCTTGGCTCAAAGAAAATAAAAACTAGAGGTTATTATTGTTGCATTCTTTGAATTGATTGGGTATGCTCTACAAATAGTTATAGGAATAGCCATCTTCAAAAAATAATAAATCTTTCAACATCTAAAATAAATCCAGATTCCATGAAACCTATGTTTGTCTAATTATAGCTTTGTATTTTGATGTGGTTTTCTATGTAAATACATTTTTAAGGCTTGCAACTGGAATATATTCTATTAAAAGCAGATGTCAAAAGTTACAAAATACCAAATGTTTATTATGCATTCCCCAAACAAATCTAAATTATCTTATTGTAAGATATTTGATGTTTCAGACACAATTTTAGGTCTTCGGTCTAAAAGACAAAGTCACTGTCCAAATCAACCAAAACACACCTTTCCAGCTACAACTCAAAAAAGTAACATCGGTACAAAAAACAAGGCTTCTACTACTTTGCTTCCCATTCAGCCCATTACCCTGTGAACACTGAAATCTCCTATTAGGATAAGACATGTTTTTAAAAACCTAAAAGTGAGCTGGGTATGGTGGGGCACACTCGTAACCCCAGTACTTGGGAGGCTGAGACAGAGGGATCACAGGTTCACGGCCAGCCTCAGCTACTTAGTGAGGCCCTCCGCAACTTAGTGAGACCCTGTTTCAAAATAAAGAAGAAAAAAAAATAGGGCTGGGGGTGGAGCTCAGAGGTAGAATGCCCCTGGGTTCAATCCCCAGTACCGCAAAAAAAAAAACAACAAAAAAACAAAAAACTAAAAGTGTATACTTGCAATAAATGAATAGAACAGAAGCAGAGATTCACAGATAAACTGTAACACCTCTTTTTTTTCCTTTGCACAGCAGTCAGTATTGCAGCATTGGGCAGTATATGAAGTGCATTCCCCCAAATTCCTCAACATAACAAAAAGAAGTCTTTTAATGGCAATTATTATTCATGTAACAATGCTTAGAGGTATTATGTTATACACTCCCAAATAAGAGCAGCTGAATGATAAATGCTTCATTTCCAATCATTATTATGAGTTTTTACAACATTAAAAAAAACTTTATTAGAGCTTAGGTCATCAAGTACAGAATATACCAAACGCCCAATACCTTAACGTTTCCATGTGTATTCAATGTGAATTCTAGTGAATCCTTTCACCATCTCCCCTTATAATAAGTAGCAGATTTAACTATTTATCTTTCTAATCATATTTTCAGAGGCTGAAGCCCAACAAACTTAACTATCATAAATAGTTTTTCTCTCCAACTCTTTGGGTAGAGTGTTTTAATCTGATAAATAGAAGACAGCCATGATGGGATTCATTTGTTTTGCATTAAATGGTTACACAAATGTCAGTTATATATTTAAAGAATAACACAGATTCTTCTGATTCACTCTTGTTAACTTCTGGGCACAACTTTACATTGCGGGCAGCATGTTCCCTTACAGATGTTATAAGCATGATTGGACATTATTTACTTAAGACATATTTCACAGAGATGGTTTTTTTCGTGTCATGGGGTAAATAGAGAGTATCATCAGTTGGCATTTGGTGAAGTTTAATCACCGCGGCTGTCTGCCTCTAACCACCACTTATATGCCACACAAGCGAATGGCCCTTGTTTTCACTGCTTACAGCTTCCGTCTAAAGTTCACATCACTCAGATAAACTCTTATTAACTGGGCAAATGTCGCATTTGGTGGCATCATTGTTTATGTATTTGTCAAAATGTGAGAGTAGGGAAAAGTTTTTCAACGTGTCTTCACATACAATTTTTAAGTTTAACTATAGTTATTTAAATATTGAGCCCACGTGAGAACCAATACAAACTCAAATTCTTTTTTTTAAAGTATATATTCTGTTCTCTCTACCTAATAAAATACTATGTTCATATAAAACATTTCACATCCATATGCATGCACGGCTTAATTAGGAAGGTTCAGGTTAATTAGTAGGTGCAGGAGCCAGTTGGCTGGGGTTTGAACCCCAGCTCTGCGTGTTACCAGCATGGGAACATAATGAAATCCTCCTAGTTCTTCTGTCTTCTACATGATGAAATGAGGACAACAGCATCTATCTCACAGGAGGATGAGGACTAAACGAGCTAACAGAAGTAAAGTGCGAAGAATCGCAACTGGCGCGTGGTTAATAACTGGCACCATAAGACATGTGGTTTCCATGGTTATTGTTGTTGTCACATTTCTATTATTGTCACTCCTATTACCATATTCACCAAAATGGATTTCCACATGATCTCACTGGACACAGGATTAGCCTGAAACTTCTTTTTGAGGTAACCCTCATTCCAAAGGAAATTCTTACTTTTCTACTCGTAAGCTTAGGTAAAAATATGAACTTTATTTGGTCATGAAAGATCCCAAGGTGACTTGAAGTCATTATCCACACTCTTCATCACTGACTACCCTGACCATAGCAAAGAGAGTGGACTAAATGCTTACTGGCTCTAGATTGGTCCTTAAAAATGGGCAAGCATGCAAGTGTGCCATATAAAATCACCTTTTCTAATTCCTCTTTATTCCTGAAGATATGTTGTTATTCTAAGTTAGCAGGTTAATACATAATTCGGATATATAAGCGCCACACATGTGGTTATGAACAACTATGTCACACTATAATCTGATCAACTACTGCATGCCTTAGCTAATCTCCTTACGTGAATTACTTCAAAGTAAAGAAGGTTAAATAAAGAAACCATCACAAAACAATCTTAAATATTTGTTTTGTGAGAAAAATATAAAATGCTTTGCCTTCAGTTCCTTGAAAGAAAAGAGATTTAGAAATACAAGATATTCAACATTACTACTAGTCTGGGCATCCAGAAACCAACCTTTTTTCTCTTCCTGCCAAAGGGGAATGTGCCCAGCTGAGGGACCTTCTACCATCACACTGAAAATGTCTGCTGTGACAGTAAAAACTGCACAGGCACCTCATTAAAAACCACTGCATCAGACCACAGTCTTACTTTCAAAAAGACAGATCACAGAAAAATTATTTGGCTATTTTTAAATATTTAAAGAGAAACAGAACTTCCAGCTCCCATTGTGTATGAGAAGAACTGCTTGAAATATCACCATAAACATATGCCACAGCATTAAAGGCTATTAATTTTACTGGAAATGAATCATGAGGTTCCAAAATGTCTGCACGTACAATCGGGATATATTTCACATAAAAGGGGGAGTTATTTGCATGCATCCTGAAAATACACTTTCCTTAAACAAAATTCTAAATGCCTCAAGGAAATGTAATGGATTTTTCTTTGAAATGCAATGAGGTCAAATAAAACTGTTTCTGCAGTAATATATCATCTTGCAGTAGATTTTTTTTTCTAACGTGCAGAAAAAAATGACAACAAACTTTTATCCCTCCAAATGCGGACCTGAAATGCAAAGTCCAATACCAAGAGCCCGACCAAGCAGTTGCTGAGCAATCTCATGAGGAGTCATGACGGCGACTGTTTCACAATCCTTGTTTGAAGCTGAAGGTCAACTATGGTGTCACTATCAATAAGTGAAAATTATGACATTGGCAAAATCTCTTACCTACAATTCATGAAATGTCTCAGTGACAGAGTGAGGTGATTTTGCTGAGATGATGCTCAATACAGATGCACCGTTTACATATAAAAAGACCACCTCCTGTGAGCTCATTTAACTTGAAATTTTGATGAGATCAAAATCGTATTTCTGGAAGCTAACAGCGGAATACTATGTCAAATAGAGCATGAAATCCTATCATCTCAGACAACATGTAAGGCATCTTCCTCATCTGAATTCCCTTTGCAAAAAAGGGGGCATTGGGAGGTGGGGAGGGGAGGGCTTGTTTTTCTGAGTATTTAGTCCCTGGACAAGTGATAACTAGTGTCACATCTGCCCACTCAAGTGACAGTTCTAGCTGCCTGAGTCTCCTTGATATCTTTACTCTCCACCCAGGCTCCCTTGCCTGGACAGCTTTCCTACCTTGGACCCAGTCCACAAGAAGAGAGCACTGTATGAAAATATATCATGGAAAAGATTTTTAAAATAATCTATCTCTGACAGAAAAAAATGTGATTTTTCCATTGACCTTTATTCCTCATAACACTGTCGCCTTGTACTTATTATTAGGACATGAATGATTTTCTGGTTTTTAATCACTGTTGAGCATAGCCACAGATATTTATAAGTCCTCCTCCCTCACCTGGCTGGTTTGTTTATTTAGCAGGTACTTTTTCAGTGCCCACAATATGCCAGGTGATGTCTCATTTACTATAGTCGCTGACCTAAGGTTATAGGACAAACTCGACAACAAACTTTTATCCCTCCAAACCAGCTATAATGCAATAAGTACTTCTCAAAAATCCGACTGCATCACATCCGGGTTTGCATCTTTCTCTGATTGCCTGGGGTGAGCCTGCCCACCCAGTCAGCTATGGTGCCAGGGGCCTGGCTGTCCCATTGAAATCCATCCCTTCCTGGCTGGATTTGGCAGTGCCTAACTGGGAGGAGGTTCCTGCTCTGAAAAAAACATTGATGGAGACCACTCCTGTCATGTGCCTAACTACAACGACCAAGTCAGAGGCAAAAGCACACAGAGGCACCCCACTAACCAGCACCCACTGGCCTCTTCTCTCCCTCCTTCTCTCCCAGCCATTTGCCATTCCCTTATCTACACTGTACTCTCTCTCACCATCTACAAAATTTAAGAAATGTAGACATTCCCCATTTTAGGGAGAAGGGTGGGAAGTTCTTAGTATCTGGAGCTCACCCTATTGGTATGTTACTGTACCTTCCTGGATGACATACTTGAGAAATTTACAACAACATCCCATGATCAAGTCCACTGATGCACCCTCTGAAAACATAGTTTGGAAATGCCTGTCTCCAAGCCCATCATTCATTCTTTTTCTGACTCCTGTCACAGGTTAGATCCAATGATCTAACATGAAATAGAGATGGTGTTAAAAGTGGAGGTAAGATTTTCTCCCACGTTTCAAGTATAGTGTGCCTGTTTAGCGGGGTGGGTTCTAATGGCAACCATTTCAGTTACAATGCAGCAAAATACCAAGCACATCATAAGTTACTAAAGATGGGACTTCTTGCTCGTTTTCTCTGCCCACTCTTTTCTTGTCTAGTACTCAGATGGATTTAAATCAAGTAAAAATTCATTTCTAGACAACCAATTCCAGAAGGAAGCAATGGCTGAGATTTTAGAATCGTGTGTTATGAGATTACAAATGAAAGCACCAGGACACTATCGCTTGACAGAGTTGATTATTTGTTGGTCTGTTTGAGCTCATCTTACTTAACCATATATTTTAAAATTCTAACCTCTGTTATGTGCATAAGGTCCTTGGAGGTTCAGACAGCCCATAAACCAATTCAGTCTTTCTCTAATGAAAGTTCCCACTTCTGCCAGAAACCCAGTACAATTTCAGAAAGCACATGGACACTCACCTGTTTCGTCTTTGTCTTTGAGATGGTATCAGAAATAGGTTTCTTTCTCTCCTTTACAGCAGTCTTAGAAAATAATTCCTCAAATTCATGACAATCTATGGATGGCTCTTCAATTTTTTCCCAAATAAGTGAAGGACTGGAGTCTCTAAAGTTAAGCAAAAGAACAAGGAAAGGACCATGAAGCAGAACTACATCATGGTACACATAAACAGGAAGAAGGGAAGGAAGGGAGGGAGGCGGCAAATAGGAAGAAGGGAGACAGACAAAGAGGAAATAATATTTTATCGGCTTGATGAGAAAGTTAGATTACCATCATACAGAATGAAACCTTTGCCTAGAAATAATTTCCAGGAATTCTCAGGTATCAAGTCACTGCATAAAAACATAAAAGGGAAACCCCTCTCAGAATTGGCAATGAAGGTAAGAAATGCTTGAGATCTCACAGTCCCAACTTCACTCATTAGCCTGATAGATTATTCATGAGCCTCAAATGTATATTTCTAAGATAACACCCCCACCCCCCGGACTGCCTCTCCTCTCCCACTGTCATTTGACTTTTCAATGACTACAAATTCATGTGGTCAACTGAAAAGAGAAAACACATTTTTACAAAAGCAAAGCAACCACAGAACGAAAGAACTTCATATCGTGTATTTGGAGAAAATACTGGTTTCAGGCACAGTTAAAAATGATCCACCAGCATATACAAGTGATAGTACCTATAAAGAGAATGAACTGCAAAATTAGAAGTGGTCAAGATGTAGTTTCTTGCCTCCTGATCCGGTTTAGTGAAGAGAAAATTAACACAAGAAATGAAATGGACTTGGTAAATACCCTGTTTCTAAGTGCATGCCACGTAACAGAAAAACCCAAGAAATCATGATACCTTAGAATGAGAAGGCCAGGGGCTCTGTTGTGTTTTTCCTGCCCCTTCCTCATACCCCACAGCCAAATCCCCTGGCACTGCTTCACTGAATAGGGAACCGGGGCACGGGCTGTGCAAACTTAGTGAAAAGCATGCTTTTTCGATGATCCCTCCCAGCTAAGATCTTATGACTTCACATTGTGTCGCCAATCACCTGTAGAAATGTCATGAAATTCTCAAAACTAAATCATTTCCCACATTGAGTGTGGAGATGTGTGTGGATAACATGTCTGTAAAGAAAGACCACTACAAACAAAACAGAACAGTATAGCGAGGCTCTGCCTTTTAAAGGGTGCAAACATCGTCCTCAGGAGTCCTGTGCATATGATTGACATCTTTAAGCTGTCTGTCAGAAATGGGAAATTAGCGAAAGCAAAAAGTAGATTCCCATATGGAAGAGAGCTGTGCTACAAATGTCTCTGCTTATCTGCCCCTGTTCATTTTGCAAATAAGTACTGTTTCACCTGGATTCAGACAGGGGGAGAGTCAAGTCCAGCAGAGAGGAAACAGCAGAATAGATCTATCGTGAAGAGACGTGTCAGTAACTGTATTATATTAATACTGACATATTAACTAGATGGATACATTGATCCATATATGTCATTTCTTCTACCCCTTTGATACCACTGGAGAAAAGCCTGCAATTTTAAATAACAAACTACTTCACCAACTACTGATACAAAAATCTGCAGAAAAGTTTTAGAGTTGCACTTAAAAATGGATTAAATTGCACTTTTACCAAAAGTTGAAGGGTACAACGCTCCCCTTGTACTGTCAAAGCGTGCAAGGCCCCGTCTTTCTCGTTACCTTTTACTGTGGAGTTGGATTCTTGTCCAGTACAGGGGCTTCATTGGCCTACAAGGCTCAATGGGCTGTTTCCGACTCCCTCTGTCCTGATGCAGCCCTAAGCCAAACAATCCAGCAGGCAACAGAGGAGGAAGAAACCCACACACTTGTGGAGTAGGTAAAGTGCTGCTCCCAGCTTGGGAGAGTGGGGGGCCTGATCCTGGCAGCAAGGGGGGTGGGGGGACTCCTGCCCCAGGGGGAGGGGGGGCCGGAGCAGGTGGAATCCCCACACCTGGCAGAGGAGGAGGCAGGGGAGGGGGTATCCCCACTCCTGGAAGGGGAGGGGGAGGAGGTATTCCCATTCCAGGAAGGGGAGGGGGAGGGGGTATTCCCATTCCGGGAAGGGGAGGAG